>PVIR01005858.1:0-69521 GCA_004026965.1 Petromus typicus
CCCTCCGTCCTTCCTTCCTTTCTTCCTTTTTCTTTCTCTTTCTTTTTTTGGCAGTACCAGGAATCAAACTTGGGCCCTTGTGTTTGCAAGGCAGACATGGTGCCAATGAGCTACCTCCCCCGCCATCGGCCGTTTCCTTCTTACACTAAAGTTATCTGAGCCTGTCTTCTACTGCTGTAACTGCCTGAAAGCACAGAGTTACATTTATCCTCATGTTCCCCTACAGCGCTCCTTGGCCTAGTCATACCTCCACCCACCCCTCCACCATTTCTCACCCACCCCACCGCATCCCAGGCCCACCACGGAGTGCTGCTATAGAGTGCTAGAGAGGACGGCCGATCCTTGGATGTCCGAGGAGGCTACAGAGTTGTGTAGTGGTCACAAAAGTACCTGACTGTAGACAAACAGTCATGGGGGTCAGAGAAGGAACCCGCCTGAGGCAGACAGAGAACATGCAAGGAGGGTCTCGATGAGGGATGCCATCCGAGTGAAACCTAAAAGATCAGACGAGGCCAGACTTACTTGGCATGAAAGGAAGGGACGGCCTGGGCAGAGCGCTGCCATGGGAATGAGCCAGGCACACTTGGGGGCTCACAGACAACCTGTGTCCTGGAACCATGATGCGGCTGCGCAGAGAGGGTAGCTGGCTATGCAGAGAGGGTAGCCGGCCGCGCACTTCCGCTTGCAGGAAAACGCAGAACTGTTCAGAGCAGACACGTCCAGCCAGTCCTGGAAGGAGTATGTCAACTACCTTGACAACACGGTCTTGGAGGAGTTCGACCACTTCATTCGCAAATCTCTCAGCTACCTCATCAACAACATGAATATGGATGTAAGTTGTCCTTAGAAAGTACTTGTCTGCGTGTGAATTATAAATATAAGGAAAGTCTTGCACTGGAACCCAGTTGGCAGTTTCCTGATGAAATAGCCAACTCTCATTTTACAAATAAATAGACTTACTCAACTCCACCCAGAGCGGTGGTGGAAAACCCATGGCACGTGTACCACAGCGGGCACACAGCGCCCGGTCTCTTGGCCCGACAGCCAAAGTCCCCGCACCCCAGCAGCCGAGCCGGGGACACACAGGGTAGGGTTGGCATTCTGTGGTATAAGCCAGTGTGGGGTTGCAGCTTGCACATTCAGTCTCTAAAAGATTCGCCATCACTGACGCTGGATGACCAACTTGTCCTGATTTTAGAAGTGAAAGTCTGGCCCCTGGGAGCCCTGCATGACCCAGGCCCTCAGGGCTACTGGTTCCCTTACACCTGTGGTGACACAAATCAGCAAAGTGCCTGAGTCGATCTGAGAGCATAGCCCCACCTTGCTGCCAGGTGAGGGAATACAGGTCCCCCTGGCAGAGGGGTTGGGTGGGTTGGAGCACAGAACAGCCCTGGCAGACTCAGCCCCCTTGTTGGGCTAAGCAGAGGCACTAACCAGGTCACCAGGAGGGGGCGCTGGTGCAGGTCACTGAGAACTGTTCCTCTGGTTCCCCTAGGGATGCTCCCCCCTCACCTGAGTCCCTTTCATTACAGTGACTCCCAAATGATCAGTGACCACACTAGGGACCCCATGGTCCTCTTGAGTGTCACCCCAACACCATGCAACCAGGGTTGGTGCCCCCAACCCGCATCCTCACCAAGGGCGCCAGGAGCAGATGGGTTGTGGCCATCTGAGAGTCACCCATGCTGTTGCACACAGCTCATATGTGCTGGGTTCGTTCAGCCCTCACAACAGGGGCTGGGCCCCTCTGCCTCCATTCTACAAAACAATGAGCCTTGTTCTGTGGGTCTGTGGACCCTGGGATTTCGGGAGCTGTCCACGGCCAGGGATGGAGCCCAGCCTGAGGCAGACAGGATGGGGAGGGGGCTGTGAGTCGGGGTTCAGGGTCCAAGTCAGCAAGAGAGTGTTCTCAGAGTGCACAGTCTGGGTGCTGAGAGCTGCTCAGCAGGGGTCTAAGCGCTGACACGGAGGTGACCCATTCCAGGACAGCATTGCACCCCTGTTTGAGATCCGCATGGAGCTGAGTGAGGAAGGCCTGACCTTCAACCCATCGCTGGAGGTGGGCTCAGACTTCGGACTCCTGGCGCTGATTGAGGGCCTGGTCACTGACATCTACAATGTCGCCAGGCTGATTCCCCGGCTGGCCAAGGGCAAGATGAACTACAAGGTCAGTCTTGGTCGCCACAGCCCTGTCTGCTTTCTGATGCAGGGTCAGGAGTTGCCTTCCTAAGCCAGCAAGGCCCATTTATGGCACATTAGGTGACTGTGGTCCTTAGTGTGACGAGGAGCTAGAGACTATTCTACGGGGTCCCCAGCACCCCATGGCCCTCTTTGCTCCCTAAAGCCATCCACCCTCCGGTGGCCTCTCCCTGCTGACCTGCCTGGGTGTCAGGAGAGTGGTCAGTCCCTCCTCCCCCTCTCCTCCTCATTCATCATTCAGAACTGACTCACACTGCACTCAGGTGTTGTGACCCACGTTCCCTCCCATCTTGTGTTCATGAAAACCTGGAGCCAGGTCAGAGTCTGGGGTGCAGAGGTCACAGGAAGGTTGGCCCCTCGAAGGAAGGCCGGAGTGGGTACACTGATCACAGCATCTGTTTGACAGATTCTGGCCCATTCTTATGCAGTCAGAGTCACAGATGAGCCAGGGGTGGATAGGTGTCCCATGTTATCAAGTGTCTGTCACCTTCTGGAGTGATGTGTCAAATAGCCACGGCGAACGAGTTGGACTTTTCAGTGATAACTAACAGTTAGCTGTGGCACACGTGCCACTGGTTCGCCATCCCTGGCTTAGAATATGATTTCATTTGTTTATGTTTTTACAAAATCTGTCTCTTTATGGATATGCTCAAAACTGGCAACCAAGATGGGGGGGGAGGACAGCAGTACTGCTTGTTTTATATATGTTGTTGGAGTTTTTCTGTAATGGGTCATGTAAGATTTATAACAACAGATACTCACAGCAAGGGGTTCTGTACTATTAGAAAGAGGAAGATGTGTACATGTTCATGTGCACTTGTGTGGGGGTAGCTGTGTATATTTGTGTGTAAGGTTTGCTCCTGTCCATGCATGTGCACATGTGCATAGTTGTGTGTGATCATGTGTGCATTGCATGTGAACGTGTGTGTTGTGTGTCTCCACCTGTGTGTGCGTGTTGGTGTGGGTGTGGATGTAGTGAGGGCACAGGAGGAAAGAGGGCCCTCCTGAGAAGCCCAGGGCTGCTTCTGAGATGTGGGCTCTGAGAGCTGGGCCTGCAGGGTGGGGTACTCCAGGGTGAGTCACACAGAGAAAGTGACTTGGCATTTTTAAGCCCAGGTGACTCGCCTGGCCCCAGCAGGCTGTGCAGAATTCAGAGTAGTTTGGGCTGGGGAGTTAGCTCAGTGGTTCCGGCGCCTGTCTTGCAAGTGCAAGGACCCGGGTTCGATCCCTGGTAACCACATACAATACTGGGCATGGAGACTCACACCCAGCAGCAACCAGTACCACATACCACAGTGCCAGGCTCACGCCTGTAATCCCAGCACTCGGGAAGTAGAGGCAGGAGGATTGCTGTGATGTGAGTTTGAGGCTGAGCTTAGGGCCAGCCTGAACCACAAAGCGAGACCCTGTCTCAAAAAACTAAACAAACAGGGCCGGGGAGTTAGCTCAGTGGTTCCGGCACCTGTCTTGCACGCTGAAGGGTTTGATTCCCCAGTAACCACATACCATACTGGGCGTGGAGACTCACGCCCAGCAGCAACCAGTACCACACACCACAGTGCCGGGTGTGGTGGCTCACGCCTGTAATCCCAGCACTCAGGAGGCAGGCGCAGGAGGATTGCTGTGATGTGAGTTTGAGGCTGAGCTCAGGGCCAGCCTGAACCACAAAGTGAGACCCTGTCTCAAAAAACCTAAAAAAAATCAACAAAAAAAAAACTAAACAAACAAAAAAAAAGAATTTGGAGTAGTTTGCCATGTAATGCCCTCAAAGTCAGGGTGGAATGCTGCTTTCACTACCACCTGAGGATCCCCAAAACCCAACAGGTGCTGTGGACAGAGCTTCCCCTACCCCCCAGCTCCTACAGCACGCATGCCCACTTGCATACATACACAGACACACAAAGAGACCCAGGCAAGGGCTCATGCCCATGGGTCTCTTCAGAGCCTTCAACAGAGACTGCCAAGTCTGACATGGTGCCATGCAGTGGAAGACGGCGACAGAGTCAGGTACCCTGTAGCCAGGTACCTAGGCCACTTCAGCCACTGCTGGACAAGGCAGAGCATCCATGGGGCTTCCAATGGGACATCAATGGGGTGCAGACCCAGAGAAGCCAGGGATCGGGGGACCCTAAGCAGAGGCCACAGTGGGTGCCTCCTAAAGCCACAGGGACCCAGGCGAAGCAGGTGGCCATGTGGGGAGGCTGGAAAGGAGACTGTAGCTCTCTGCCTCAGATGGGAGGGAGAGAAGTCTCCGTGGAGCTGACTCCAGAAGCGCCTGTGTCAGCTTGGAGTCCCTGGAGTGCGCTGTGCTGTGAGGAGAGCGCCACCGAGGGGAGGGTCACGTCCCCGCACCCACAGCACTCCCAGTGCGCTCCTGAACGGCAGCCAGGCCCCGGCTCCCCACGCTGCTTCCTCCCGGAAGTCCTGCCCCGTGCACACCAGCCTGTCTGCCGCCTTTCAGACTTCCTGCACCCCTAGCCTCCGTCCTCCCAGCCCCTCTGACACTAGTCCCCTCCCACCCACATGCCTGGCATAGACAGGACCCTGAGCACAGCCGGCTCTCTGTGGGCCTCTTGCCAGTGACGAGCGAAGCCCGCCTTCTCATCATCACCCGGCTCTCTCGTCCTTCTGCTGCCTTCCCCGGGGATCCCCCATCCACGACTCCAGCTGCCATCCAGTTTTCCATCTCCTTGAAGAGCTCAATCCCTGTCTTTTCAATAACGGACTCACCCTCCCTTCTGCCACAGCGCACACGCAGTAGGGTGTTGACCGGCTAGGGTGTTGACTCGCTGGGCTCCAGCAGGGGGCTCTACAGGCCACACTGCCCCATGTTCTGCTCACTACACAGCATCCGTGCCGCTCAGGGCTTCCAGGTGCAGGAGCCAGCGGTTCTACCGTTCGCTTACACCAGCCGGGCTGGGTTGTTCTAAAAAGCCACTGTCTGGCAAGACTCCAGAGCTCTGCTCCAGCCACCAACAGCAGATTCCATCCATTCCCAAGCACTCTGCTTCTCCGACCTCAGGGCCTTTGCACATGCTGGGCTGCGGCCCCCAAAGCTGCCTCTCTGGCTCTTTGCCTGTCCATCAGCTCTCCACAAAGGCCATATGGCATCCCTGTTGCCTCTGTCCCAGCAAACAGTGCACAGTGAGGCCTGAGCACACAGGGAGCGAGAGGGTTCTAAGTAAGTCACCTTGGGGTCCAGCAGGCGGAAGCCACATCCAACAAAGCTGGATGCAAAACAGTGCAAAAGGGCAGAACCCTCCATATCCGGTCTTGAGGGCTCAGCCTCACATTCACTGCAGAGAGCTACTTTCCGAACATTGGGGGTAAGCCTCAGCTGTGACCACAGGCGGCACCCTCATCTGCTCCCCACCCCATCAGACGGACCTGGAAGACATAACAGACCTCATTGAGATGAGGGAGGAGCTGTCCGGCCTGGTGATCAACGCCATGAAGGAGGCGGAAGAGTACCAGGACTCCCTGGAGAGGTACTCCTACCTGTGGATGGATGACCCCCAGGAGTTCATGAAGAATTTCCTGATCTTTGGACACACCCCCACTCTGGAGGAACTGGACACCCTGACACAAGACACGGTCCCCAAGACCCCACCCACCCTTGAGCAGTTCCAGCAGCAGGTATACCCACTTCTGATCCCAGCCTCCCTCCACCCAAGTCCCCGCCGAAGGTCACCAGGCTCCTCGTAGAACCTGGGCATAGATAGGTGTGGTGTCTCATGCGTGTGAGTTTGAGCCCAGCCTGGGCAATTTTGCAACTTACCACGCCTTAGTGTCAAAATAAGAATTTAAAAGACTAGGGTGGTGGCTCAAGGTGAAGATCCTGGGCTCAATTCCCAGTGTGAAAAAGTATAACGAAAACACACCTGGGTGAACTGATCTAAAATGTAGATTTTACTGTTTTTTGGGGCCTGGCCAGGCCAACCAGTCAGAAACAAGGGGACATGTCACACCACACAAGGCCACGTGGGGGCGCACCAGGACCAGTCAGAAGGCAGAGGGAGCGGGCACAGAGGGCAGGAGCCTTCTTGTGGGCTCCAGGGGAGGCAGTGGACGGAGCTGGCAGTGTGCACTGACTGGTGTGGACAGCAGCAGGTCCTAGGCCTCTCTCAGGCTGTGCTGAGGGGCCAGGCGCTGCCCTGAGGTGGTGGGATGGGTAGGAAGCAGCCCACCCGGAGGGGTGACGTGCAGCGTCAGAGCATCCATATCTGGGGAGCAGCGGGCAGAGCCAGCGGCACCGTGAGGAGCCGGGATGCCCTCGCACAGGGCTGGGGTGGCTGAGGAAGTCACCACAGCAGGAGAGTCGGGGTCCCCCAGGAGCTGTGACCACAGTCACTCTGGAAACTTCATCCTGTCCTGCGACGGAAGTCCTGCTGGTGGGGCCACTGGGAAAACTTCAGGCCTCCCGTGTGCTGCCCCAGGCCCATGCTGCGGGCAGGGAAGTGAGCGTGCGGCCTGGGGCACCACACCCTGACTGGCACCTGCGTCTGCGTCCCCAGATCGACTCCTACGAGAGGCTGTATGAGGACGTGTCCCGCCTGGAGAGCGCGTGCGTCTTCCACGGCTGGCTGCAGTGCGACTGCCGCCCCTTCAAGCAGGCCCTGCTCAACACCATCAAGCGCTGGAGCTTCATGTTCAAGCGGTACCTCAGCGACCACGTGATCAACAGGTGCAGTCGGCCGGCCTCCATGATGGCCACGCCCCCAGAGCCAGGAAGTGTGAGGGCCCCCCTGAAAGTAAGGGTGTGGTCTCCTGGAGCCCCTCCTCCAGGACAGGGATGGTGGTGGAGGTCAGGTTTTGATCTTTAGCAGCAGGTGTCAGCTGACCCCGAGGGGATGCTCTATTCCTTTACCTGGCCTCTATTTAGTGAGCACTCACAATGTCCAGGTGCCAGAGACTGTGATATCTTGGGCGCCTGCGGCCTGGCAGGGAAGGCTGACACTGAAATGTGGACTGTAGCACACAGGGAACGGGCACAGAGCCGGGAGAGTGGCTCTTGGCTGGGTCCATCTGGGTGGCTAGTAAAGACCTCTCTGAGCTGTGACCAGAGCTGGAATTTGTGTGTGCACTTGGAGGAAGCAGAGATGACATCCAGCAGAGGCTTGGCAGGCTGGAGGGGCCACAGGTGGAAGCAGCTCTCCCCACCAGGGCTTCGCAAGAGAGCCTGGTGCCCTCACAGCTGTCCGCTGGCCATTACCCAGGGTGGTGCTCGTGGAGGACAGGCTGTCACGGAGCACCCTTTGTCCCTCAGCCTCTCAGACCTCGAAGCGTTCATGAAGGTCGCCAAGGTGGGCCTAACAAAGCCACTCAAGGAGGGGGACTACGACGGCCTGGTGGCGGTGATGGGCCACCTGATGAAGGTCAAGGAGCGACAGGTGGCCACCGACAGCATGTTTGAGCCCCTGAAGCAAACCATCGAGCTGCTCAAGTCCTACGGGGAGGACCTGCCAGAGGAGACCCACCTGAAGCTGCAGGTGGGAGGGAGGGCAGATGCCATCCGTGGGCAAGGGCCAACTGAGAGCGGCACAGTGCCGTGTCATCAGTGGAGACCAAGAGGTCACCACGTGAGGCATTAACGCTGCAGGCGGGACACCCGCTAGACTCCAGGTCCCTGTGGGTGGAGGAGGCTCCCACTTTGGAAAGACGTATGTGGTCATTTTGTTGGGTTCCAACACTTGCGTGTCCCCATCACCCTCCTGGACCCCGGGCTCCGAGGGCAGAGGTCGGAGCAGAGCCCCGGAGCAGGTGTGTGGGGAGCGGGAAGGGCAGCTGCTGTGTCCGGCACTTTGCAGCTGGGCCCGTGTCTGCTTTGGCCCCAGGACTGACAGGTGTGTGTGGCAGCTGGCAGGACACAGGCAGGGCACCCTCCTCGGGGCTCAGTCATGGGGTGACTCCCTCTGGCTGTGAGCCGCATGTGGTCCCAGAGTCTCCTCCCTCCCTGACTCACCTGCTCTGCGCCCTCCCTGCTCCAGGCCCATCCACAGCAGGCCACTCTCTGCCCACACACACCAGCTCCGACCAGTGCCAGACTCAGGACCCTGTGAAAAGGGGACAGAAGCCAGTGGGCTCATGGCAATGCCTGGTTGTATGCTCACTATGGAGCCTGTTGGGTGGGGACCACAGACAAGGGGCTCATGTCTACTTGCCACCACGCAGGCCTAGCAGAGGGCTGAGATTTGAAGCGTGTGTCCAGTCCTGAGGGGCCCCTGGGCTGTGAGAACAGACAAGAGGCCGACTACACAGACAGGCCGTGAGGGCTGCTGACCACAGAAGAAATGGAAGCTCTCCTCTGTTTGCAGGCCAAGGGCTCTCGGGCTATGATTTGTTTGCTTGCTTTGTCGTATTTTACGGTAATAAGTACAATATTGCCCAAGTGTGGGGAACTTGGAAAATAAAGAAATCCATCTGATTGACAGAGCCATTCCAGAAAAGGCAAAATAATGGAAAAGAAGGTTGGGCAGTGACTTCGGGGGACCATGGGGGTGACAACAGACAGAAAGGGGGTTTCCATGGGAAGGGTCAGGTCCTAGGCCTGCACCACCGACACACACCTACATATATGCACACACACGTGCACATAGACAAACGGACTCCTATGTTCTGTGTGTCCTGGGCTCCTGGCCCACCATGGCAGAGACCTGGCGAGGACCAAGGACCCACGGAGTGCTCTGTGCCATTTTGCAGCCTCCTACAAGTCTGTAATTACTTTCCATGGGAGGTTTTTGTTAGGAAAGGTTTTGAAAAGAGCCCCACCCCCACCCCCACCTCTGGTTCCCACAGGAACTGCCTGAGCAGTGGACAAACACCAAGAAACTGGCCATCCAGGTGAAGCAGAACGTGGCCCCTCTCCAGGCCAACGAGGTCAACATCCTGCGGCGGAAGTGCCAGCAGTTTGAGGTTCCGGCCTGGGCAGGGTGGTGACGAGGGCAGCGGGCTGCAGCACTTGGAGTATTGCTCCGGGATGGTGGCCCCTGGTGCAGCCGCGGCTCCCCACTGCTCTCTCCAGCTCAAGCAGCACGAGTTCAGGGAGAACTTCCGGCAGGAGGCCCCATTCTCCTACAGCGATCCCCAACCCTACGCGTCCCTCAGTAAGGTACATTGCAAGCGGGGGCATGGGGCTCAAGCTGTCATTCCTCCATGAGCCCGGTCTAAGACCACACATGTGCGTGTGAGTCACCATGAACGCACAGGCACAAGCGTCCCCCGGCGGCTACTCTGTCGGCCCCTCCGGGTGCGCTCCAGGCCCGTACGACCTCCTGCAGTGTCCAGCACCCCCTCGCTCCTCACAATCTGTTCTTGCAGCAGTTTCCTGCCATCCAGGCCTGACACTCACCTGCCACCCTTCCCTCCTTTCCCTCACTGGCACAGCTGTCCAGCCAGAGGCGAGTTCCCCAGATGCCCCTTCCCCGTTCCTCCTGTTGAAGTTTGCGGTCCACATCCAGAGCACAGGCTCCCCAGGGCCGGAGACCTTTGTGTAGAATGGCCCCATGGCACTGAGCTGTGCATGGCTCCTGTGTCCTTCACAGCATCTCCCGTGCCCCAGAAGCTCTCGTACGCATGTGGCACACGCTGTGTAAATATATCGTCACACCAAACTGTGCGCAGAACAGGGCCGGGAGAAATCTATGCGTGTTCAGCACAGATGCGAGTTCTCTTTCAAATACTCTCAACCCACTTGTTGAATTCGAGGTGTAGAAACTGCATCTACTTAACACCAAAGGGTTGCAAGCGGTCCACACCTAGCCAGGCGTTCATACCTTCCCTTTGCTACCTTGCTTTTTCTCATTTTCAGAGCAAGCCAGCATTACTCATTTTATCTTCTTAATAAAATGAAAATAGCTGGGCATGGTGGCTCACGCCTGTAATCCCAGCATTCGGGAGGCAGAGGCAGGAGGATTGTTGTGAGTTCCAGGCTAACCTGAGCCACATAGTGAGTTCAGGGCCAGCCAGAACAACAAAGTGAGACCCTGTCTCAAAAAAAAAAAAAAAAAAAAAAAAAAAAACCTAAAAAATGTTTGAAAAATATCATATGGAAGTAGGGGAAATGCTGGAAATTGGGAGAGGAATCCCGGAAGGAAATGAGCGCCAATACTGTCCACAACAGTTAGCTGCAGGCTGGATCCTGCAGAGCCCCAGAGTGAGGGAAAACCTGGCCGAGGGGCTGGGAGCCCCAGGCCAGCAGAAAGCTGCCCCATCTGGCATGCGAGGAGGCTGGAGCGAGAGGCTTACAGGATGTGGCAGAGGAATGGGTCAGGAGGGCGGGGAGGGAGCGCAGGCTGGGCCAGGCACCTGCTGACACCCCCCTCCCACCCAGCAACAGAAAAGCATCAAGGCCATGGAGACAGTCATGGAGGCCCTGTGCAAGTCCGGCAGCCTGTTCGAGGTCACCGTGCCTGACTACAAGCAACTCAAAGCCTGCCGGAGGGAGGTCGGCCTGCTCAAGGAGCTCTGGGACATGATCATCCTGGTGAGGCGGGGGTCGGGGGCTGTCAGGGCCCTGGGATGGGGCAGGCCTCCCAGAGCCTCTGCTGACGGGCCCTCTGCAAGGGAAGGGACCTCTCTTCTCTGCCTCTCCCCTTTGCTTTCCATTGCTTCTCTCCTCTCAGCCCTTGCGGGGCCCCAGCCCAATCCGTGGGGCTCCACCTTGCAGAGGCCCCTCCTCACTCCACCCCACAGGGTGAGGATTCCTGCGCCACTTGGCAAGGACATAAGCATCAGACCAGAGCACATAGCCCTGTGCTTTGATACGCACTCCCGGCCCACCAGGCGGGGCGCTGCTCCTGTGCTTCCTGTGTATCCTGTACCCTTGCCGCTACGGGTCTGTTCATGTCTTTTGCCCATTTTCCAGTTGGACTTTTTTTTGTGTTTGTTTTTTACTGTTCAGTTTTGAACGTTCTTTCTACACTCTGGAAACTAGACCTCTACCAGATACACTGCTTGGGAATATTTCCCTGTCTGTAGCTTGTCTTTGCAATGCCTTACGAGTTTGTTTCACAAGGCAAAAGTTTTTGATTTGATGAAATCCACTTTATCACCTTTTCCTCTCTTAGACCATGCATGGATTATACATTAAATTCCAGAACTCTTTCCTTAGATGCGAAAGGTTTTCTCCTACGCCTTTATTCCAAAAGTTTCAGGGTGTCGTGTGCTTCATAGGTCTGTGGTCTGTTTTAGGTTCGTCTTATGTAAGGATTGAGGTTTGAGTGGAGTTTGGGTTTTTATTTTTGTTTTGTTTTGGGTTTTTTTTTTTTTTTTTTTTTTTTAGATAGAGTTTCGCTTTGTAATTCAGGCTGGTCCTGAACTCAGCCTCCAACTCAGCAATCCTCCTGCCTCTGCCTCCAGAGTGCTGGGATTACAGGCATGAGCCACCACACCTGGCACTGTGGTGTGTGGTGCTGATTGCTGGTGGGCATAGTCACCATGCCCAGCATTGTATGTGGTGACCGGGGATTGAACCCAGGCCCTTGCACCTGCAAGGCAGATGCTGGAACCATAGACCTAAATCCCCAGCCCTAGAGTTTCATTTTTGAGCTTTGGGGATATCTGATCTGCTGGATGCTTCTACCACTGGATTACATTTGCACCTGTGTCCGAAATCAGCCAGGAACCTGTGCATGATGCTATTTGTGGGGTCTCTGCTCCATTTCCTGAATTTTTAGTCTATTCGTCCTTGGTGTCACTTGGGCTTGATCTCCATAACTATCTCAGAGCTTCTTCCCACTTTTCTTTGTTAACACTGTTTAATATATAGGACTTTTATCCTTATACCTAAAACAAACAAACAAACAAAAGCCTCAGAGGGATTATTTTATAGATAGTGTAAAAAATCTACAGTTTGATTTAGGGAGAACTGATACCACTATTGTGCTACGTATTCCAGTCCATGAACATTGTCTGTCTCTCTTGGTTTCTTAATTGGCATTCTATAATTTTAGCATAAAGATCCTATACATGTTTTATTAGATTTATACCTAAGTCTTTCATTTCTCCTTTTTGAAGTGATTGTGAGCGGTCGCCTATCTTAAATTTTGGCTTTCACATGTGGTTTTGGTGTATACAAATGTGACAAAGCTTTGCGTTAATTTTATCGTGTGACCTTAATAAAACTCCCTTTATAGTTGTGGTGTTCTTTTACGGTTTTAAATAAATTCCTGAGGAATTTCCTAAGCAGATAATACTGCCATCTGTCAATAAGGACAGTTTTATTTTTCCTTTCCGACCCTTATGTCTTTTATTTCATTCTTCTGCAGGAGCTGGAATTCTGGGGCTATGCTGGGTAAGATTGGTGGGTTTGACTTTCCCTGCACCATCCCAATTGCAGAGGGAAAGCGACCCACTATTACTAGATATGATATGCACTGTAATGCACTGTATCAAGGAAACTGGCTCTCTTCCTATTTCTGTACAATATGTTTGTGTTGGATGCTTTCAAATATCTTCTCTGTCAGTCAATATGACCACATAATTATTCTCCTTTAATATAGTAGATTTCATTGATCTTTTTTAAATATTGGAATTATGGGCCGGGGAATTAGCTCAGTGGTTCCGGCGCCTGTCTTGCAAGCGCAAGGACCCAGGTTTGATCCCCGGTAACCACATACCATACTGGGTGTGGAGACTCACGCCCAGCAGCAACCAGTACCACATACCACAGTGCCAGGCGTAGTGGCTCACGCCTGTAATCCCAGGGCTCAGGAGGCAGAGGCAGGAGGATTGCTGTGATGTTAGTTTGAGGCTGAGCTCAGGGCCAGCCTGAACCACAAAGCAAGACCCTGTCTCAAAAAAAAAAAAAAAAAAAAACCTTAAAAAAATATATTGGAATTATGCTCACTTAGTGTGTGTGTGTGTGTGTGTGTGTGTGTGTGTGTGTGTGTGTCCAGTTTGGTCATGTTTTACTGAGAATTATTTTGTGTAAGTTCATGAGAGATACTGATGTGTCATTTTGTCTTCTAGTAATATCTTTGGATTGGGTATCAGAGCAATTCTAGAATCATGAGATGAAAAATGTCCACTCTTTGTTGGATGTGACAGTGCAGGCCTATAATCCCAGCATCCTGGGAGGCTGAGGCAGGAGGATGCCAAGTTCAAGCCAACTTAGTAACTTAGCAAGATCTTGTCTCAAAAAATCACAAAATACTGGGGATGTAGCTCAGTGTAGAGGCCTTGGCTTCAAACTATAAAACCAAAAAATGGGCTTCTTCCTCCTCTTTTTGACATCAACTGTTTCAAATTTATAGAGGTTTATTTAGGATCAGGTGTGGTCTGTCTTAGTGGAAGGTTCCTTATCCAGCTTATCCAGCTCTTCATTGTCCGAATTTTAATGAGTAATTTTTCACTTTCAGTCTTGCAATTCCATAAACCACTAAGCATGTCTGTGGGTTGTGTCCGTCTCCAGCTGTAACTGCGGACTTGTTTCTCCTTTCCACTCTATCAGCTTTTGCCTGTGGCACTTGGAAGCCTGTGGCTTGTGGTGTGGAGACACACTGTCCTGCTTTCCTATGAGTTGGTCCTTTGGCTATGTCATGATGTAAGATGTAAGATGTAAGATGTAAGGTGTCTGTAAGACACCTGTAAGATGACAGGTGTCTCCCAGCAAGAGTGGGGATGAAGAGGATGCCCTCGCCACAGGTGAACACCAGCATCGATGACTGGAAGACCACCAAGTGGAAGGACATTAACGTGGAGCAGATGGACATAGACTGTAAGAAGTTCGCCAAGGATGTGAGGTCCCTGGACAAGGAGATGAAGGCCTGGGACGCCTTCGTGGGGCTGGACAATACCGTCAAAAACATGATCACCTCCCTGCGCGCTGTGAGCGAGCTGCAGAACCCCGCCATCCGAGAGCGCCACTGGCAGCAGCTCATGCAAGCCACCCAGGTAGGCGAAGCAGCAGCTTCCGCCACAGGCTGGGCAGGGCCCGGCCCAGCGCCCGACGGCACAGGAGCCAGAGCCGGGCGGGAGCTGCCCAAGTCAGGAAATGGGGGCCAGTCCACATGGCCCAGCTGCATCTCGAGGATCCATGCAGACTCCAGGAACAGAGACAGAACTCAGTCCAGTTCTCCAGGCACCGAAGAGAACAGGGTGGGCTCTTTTAGGGGAGGAAAGAATTAATTCCCCGGTGCCTAGCTCAGGTTCCCTGCCTGGCCCTGTGAGTTACACAGACAGACTGAGAAGGGAAAGACAGAGAGGAGTGTGGGCGATGTGCTCCTCCCCCAGGGTGAGCTCCTCCCTCCAGGGCGAGCTCCTCCCTCCAGGGCGAGCTCCTCCCCCCAGGGCGAGCTCCTCCCCCCAGGGCGAGCTCCTCCACCCAGGGCGAGCTCCTCCCTCCAGGGCGAGCTCCTCCCCTCAGGGCGAGCTCCTCCACCCAGGGCGAGCTCCCCGCCCCAGAGGCTGGGCGGCACTGGGCTCTGGGAATCGCATGTGATGTGGATGAAGGGCGAGGCTTGGAGCTGGGGGAAGCCGAGGCAGGTGTGTGGGACAGGTCCCCCAGGGGTCCTTGTGAGGGTCTCAGGGTGTCTCTGCATCTTCATTCTGTCTTCCCGTGGCGTGGGGGGTGGGCCCTGCCTTAGCAGACAGTGGGGTACAGAGCTTTGCTCAGCTACCCAGCTACCCAGGTGTCACCCAGCTCTTGTGCCCCTTGGGCATGTCTGGGTGCTGTGACCCTCAACATCAGCCTGGATGACAAGTGCCAGGACGTTGAGGGAGAATAAGAGCCCAGAGGAGGGAGGGGCTTCCAAGGGGCTTGAAGAGCAGGAAAGCTCTGGGTAGATGCAGAGAGCAAGAGACAAGCGGGTTCCCAGATTGAAGAGCACCCCTGACGCCCCAGAAGGGACCCCGTGGTCACCAGCGAACAACTGAAACCTCCGCTCACGGAGGGTGTTACTTAGCTGCTGGTCGCTGCGGCAGAATACTGGAGTCTGTCAGTTTGAAAGGAGGAAAGATGCCGTGTCTCGAGGCTTCAAAGGCCTCGGTCCATGTTGCCGAGCCCCACGGCCTCCCCAAGTGTCATGGCAGCAGTGCCCAGAGGGGCCACTCGGCTCCTAGCAGAGAGGAACAGGAGGCGCCAGCTCCTGCTGTCCCCTCCGAGGGCACCTCCCAGGGACTTGCTTCCCCCACCCGGGCCTCTCCTACGGGTTCCTTCCTCCTGCTGCGACCTGGGCTGGTGACCGTACCTGTGACACAAGGGCTTTCAGGCCGCTCCAGGTGGAAACCATGGCAGCAGCCCTGGGCACACCTGTGCTGTTACTGGAGTAACGGCCTCCTGCCCCTTAGTGACACAGGAGGCCCCGAGCTGGGGCATCCGCTTCCCAGGCGCCAGTTACAACAGCGGAGCTGTGAGCTGCAGCCAGGGCGTGGATGGGCCCTACTCCTTGGGGGCTCCCGGGAGGCCGCCTCCCCTGCCTCTTCCAGCTTCTGGGGACTCTGGGTCCCTGAGCTCGTGGCCACATCCGTTCCACCTCTGACCTGCACCTTCACATTTGCCTGTGCTGGAAATCCTGCTCCTTTAGCCCCTGAAACCCTGTCACGGGGTCCAGGAAATTCTGGATGATGCCGGCTCAGGATCAAAGACCTTGTTTCTGAATATAGTCACACCCTGAGGTCTGGGGGACACACTTTACCCCACTCCCACTGGGCTCTGCTGTTGCGCAGCTTCATGGGGAAGGGGAGCAGGTTCTGGGAAGGACCCACTAAGGGGGAGCTGCTCCCCACCCACGTGTCTCCGAGACACGTCCCACCTCACATGGAGGGGGTGCTCCCCAGGTGAAGTTCAGAATGTCCGAAGACACCACACTGGCGGACCTGCTGCAGCTGAACCTCCACAAGTATGAAGACGAGGTCCGCAACATCGTAGACAAGGCTGTGAAGGAGTCCGGGATGGAGAAGGTGGGCCTGGGACCGATCCTCTGGCTCGGTGTCCCTGAGGGTCTTACCTTACACGGGGCCTGCAGCCTCCAAGCCTGGAGGAAAGTCTAGCAGCAGCTTCTGCCCAGCCTGGGACAGAAATCATGTAAAATATGTCTAGAATCTGTTACGGGGGAAAAGCCCTAGGGGATATCGGCTGGGAATGGAGCTCAGTGGCCCACCGCCTGCCTTTTGAGCACCAGATCCTGTGTTCCATCACTAGACCAGAAAGAAATAAAAATGCCCCCCTAGCCAGGCATGAGGATGTGCACAGGTAATTCCAGCACTGTAGGATGCCGAGGCAGGAAGATCCCAATTTCAAGCCCATCCTAGGTGACTTAGTGACTTAGCAAGACCTTGGGTCAAAAGAAAAGTTTTAAAAAGGGGAAAGAACTTAGCTCAGGACACAGGCCCTGGGTCCAGTCCCCGGTACTGTCTCCCTGCGTGTCTGGCACAAGGGGGCGCTGTCCCCTAGGAGTTCATCAGCTCTGAGCACACAGTGAAGGTCAGTGAGACCTTGCCCCGCCTTCGTTCATTTGTTTCTAACTCTAAACAGTGCAAGGCGCGGTGGCCTGTTCCCACCTCCTTTGCACCCAGACCTCGGCCTCTCGTGTCTGGGTTGTCCCTCAGGCTGGGGTCCACCTGACGCACAGCACACGTCAGCGTCTCCCTCCTCTCTGAGGCCCTGTGGCTCCTGCCGTGTGCCTGACCGGCGTGTGAAGGCTTCTGCCCCCTGGGTGTCCCTGATGTAGGCTCTGCATCCCCTCGCATGCATGCCAGACTCCCTGTCCCCATTTCTGCCTCCCCCTAAGGTGCTGAAAGCCCTGGACAGCACCTGGTCCACCATGGAGTTTGAGCACGAGCCGCACCCCCGCACGGGCACCATGATGCTGAAGGCGGACGAGGTGCTGGTGGAGACGCTGGAGGACAACCAGGTGCAGCTGCAGAACCTGATGATGTCCAAGTACCTGTCCCACTTCCTGAAGGAGGTGACGAGCTGGCAGAGGAAGCTGTCCACAGCGGACTCGGTCATCTCCATCTGGTTCGAGGTCCAGAGAACCTGGAGCCACCTCGAGAGCATCTTCATCGGCTCTGAGGACATCCGAGCCCAGCTGCCGGAGGACTCGCAGCGCTTCGATGCCATCGACCAGGAGTTCAAGGTGAGTCCGCCCTGCTCCTGGCGCTTCCACCCCAGGGCCCCCTGGACAGTGGGGGCTCACAACACCTCCGCGATCCCTTCCTCTCTCCAGGCCTTGATGGCAGACGCAGTGAAAACTCCCAACGTGGTGGAAGCAACCAACAAACCGGGTCTCTACGACAAGCTGGAGGCTCTGAAGAAAAGGTAGGTTGTTCCCGTCCCCACAGCTGCGATGGTGGGGGGAGCCCGGGAGAGTGCCACCTGCTGGTCAAGATGGCGCAAAGCATTCTTTATCTCACGAAAGGACAGAGGTGAGAAATGCTCTCCCCCTTCTGAAGGTCCTTTTGTTTGGGCTGCGGAGAAACCACAGCACCAGGCCGGAAGCTCTGGGTTCACTGGGTCCGCGGGGCTCAGCCTGGGCAGTGTCACACAAAGTGTGTGGTGGTGGGCCGGGGAGTTAGCTCAGTGGTTCCGGCACCTGTCTTGCAAGCTCAAGGAGCCGGGTTCGATCCCCGGTAACCACATACTATACTGGGCGTGGAGACTCACACCCAGTAGCAACCAGTACCACATACCACAGTGCCGGGTGTGGTGGCTCACGCCTGTAATCCCAGCACTCGGGAGGCAGAGGCAGGAGGATTGCTGTGATGTGAGTTTGAGGTTGAGCTCAGGGCCAACCTGAACCACAAAAGCGAAACCCTGTCTCCAAAAACCTTAAAAAAATAAAAATAAAAAGTGTGCAGTGAGTGGGCGGGCAGGAGGGCAACACCCCTGCAGAGCCACCCCACACCCCTCGCTCTCCCCGCAGCCTGGCTGTGTGTGAAAAGGCCTTGGCCGAGTACTTAGAGACGAAGCGTTTGGCCTTCCCGCGCTTCTACTTCGTCTCCTCAGCGGACCTCCTGGACATCCTCTCCAATGGGAACGACCCCGTGGAGGTAGGCCAGGTCCTGTGGGCAAGGACGAGCTGAGCTCCCCCCAACCCGGCCAGGCACCCTGGAGTCCCAAGAAGGGGGAGGGTCCTGGGGGTCTCATCTCTGACCCTGCTGGCACCTGATGTGCTCCAGGAAGGTCAGTCAACACTCTGTGCCTTGCTGTCCTCATTTGGAAAATGGGTCTGACATGGGACGCAGGGTGACACTGTCCCATCCTGCGTCCACGTTATTCTTGCAGCCACCCCCAGCCAGCAAGGGCCTCCTCAGGCTCTTCTGAAAGAGAATAGCGTGAACTAGGTGAAGGGGAGGTGACTGCTTTGTCTCAGACATGAGTTACGGGATGCACGGGACCCTGGACGCGTGGGGCCCAAGGTTAAGGGGCCAAGGACTGGTGGACCCCCACCAGTCCTTTAGGGGCTACACCATGTTGGATAACACTGACTGACCGAGGATGGGGACGCCTGCTCTGCAGACAAAGGAAGGCAGGGCAGAGGGGAATGGGCCCGGTCCACCGGAAGTGGCAGGCTCGGGTGTGCCCTTCCCGACCCTGAACCGCATCCCCTGCCTCCACAGGTGAGCCGCCACCTGTCCAAGCTCTTCGACAGCCTGTGCAAGCTGAGGTTCCGGCTGGATGCCGATGGGAAGCCGCTCAAATTCGGACTGGGAATGTACAGCAAGGAGGACGAGTACGTGGAGTTCGACCGGGAGTGCGATCTCTCGGGACAGGTGCGTGTCTCGCGCCGCCCGCCTGGACTGTCCTCCCTCTGCCTCTCGAGGAAACGCGTGGGGACTTCTCTGTAGCACTCGCACCACCTCTCCCACAGTGCATGGCACGAATTTCGCGGAGTGGAGGGGAGCGAGGGGAGGGGAAAGAGAGGCTCGGGGAGGACAAAAGCTACCCAGGATCCCCTTAGAGGGCGTCCTCCACCCAGATGCAGCCAGCTGGAGGGTTTTTCTGTTTCGGTTTTCTGAGGTGCTGGGGATTGGGTGCTGGGTGCCAGGGCTTCTGGCAAGCAAAACCCGGGCCCCTGCCCTGAGCTCCATCCCCGGCAGGGCCGTTTGCAAAGGCTAGAGGCGCGGGCAAGAGAAGCCTCGCTGTCCTGCTGCGTTTTGACCAGCAGGTGGCGCCACACAGTCGGGCCCGCCAGGTGCGCGGCCCAGAGAGGACCTGGGCTCAGCCCACCTGCGGCCTCGGAGTTCTCTCCCACGACGCCCTGTCCCCTCTCTGGCTCAGAGGCTGTCTAGCTCCCTGGATGCGGGACACAGCATTTTTAAGATGGGTAATTTTTACTCCTCTACAAAACCTGGACTTTTCTTCCCCTGGTCTGGTGATGAGAGACGGTGCTTTTCCCCTCTGCGAAGCGCATCGTGGGGACAGAGGCACAAAGGCCCCATGTGGCCCATGTGGTCCGGTCTCCAGGTGGAGGTGTGGCTGAACCGCGTCCTGGACCGAATGTGCGCCACGCTGCGCCATGAGATCCCGGAGGCCGTGGTGACCTACGAGGAGAAGCCGCGGGAGCAGTGGATCTTCGATTACCCGGCGCAGGTCCGAGGCGCGCGGCGGGGTGTGGGCGTCGGTCTTCGGCGAGGGCACCCGGGGCTCACCGCGGCTGCGCCCGCCGCAGATCGCGCTGACCTGCACCCAGATCTGGTGGACCACCGAGGTGGGGCTGGCCTTCGCCCGGCTGGAGGAGGGCTACGAGAACGCCATCAAGGACTACAACAAGAAGCAGGTACTGGGCTGCGCGGCCGACCCAGAGAGCCGCTCAGTCCCCCTGCAGGGGTCTTCGGGCACACAGAACTTCAGTTGGTTGTCAAGCGCTGCCCAGTCTTGATTGGATACATTTAAAAACAAAAGATTTCTCTTTTTCTTTCTTCTTCTTCTTATTCTTTTTTTTCCTTTTTGTGTTTTTGAGACAAGGGCTTCCTCTGTAGTTCGAACTTGAAGCAATCCTCCTGAGGGCTGAGATGACAGCCACCGCGCCCTGCAACACTGATCATTTTTTAAATAAAAGGGAAAAGCTGCCTGTAATCCCACTACCCAAACAAAATCACCATCTAGTTTTTATGTAGCCTTCTAATCTTTTGAGTGCATAAAAAACACACAGTCTTGTGCAGCGTGAAGATCAGTTGTTTTAATATCATCCCCCTTCCCCTTGCGTTTGTCTTCAGCACCATTTTTAATGGTTCCGTAGTCTTCCGCCCTGTGGAGGCGGGGAGAGTTCGTCCTGGTTCTCATTACTGCACACAAGAGCACACGGTCCTCCCCATGTGGCCATGACCGGCCTCGGAGCCCCTGGCCAGCCGGGCTGGGACCACAGCCGCTCAGCGCACGCCCCGCCCCCTCCCCCAGATCAGCCAGCTGAACGCGCTCATCACGCTGCTCATTGGGAACCTCAGCGCCGGCGACAGGATGAAGATCATGACCATCTGCACCATCGATGTGCACGCGCGGGACGTGGTGGCCAAGATGATCACCGCCAAGGCAGGAGCGCATGCGCGCGGAGGCGGGTGGGGGTCGCGGGCTCGGCGGATCGGCGCTGCCGGGCCTCTCGCTGGGACGCAGCCCCGACGGCCGCTCCGCTGCTCCGCGCAGGTGGAGAGCGCGCAGGCCTTCACCTGGCAGTCCCAGCTGCGCCACCGCTGGGACGAGGAGAAGAAGCACTGCTTCGCCAACATCTGCGACGCCCAGATCCAGTACTCCTACGAGTACCTGGGCAACACGCCACGGCTGGTCATCACGCCCCTCACGGACAGGTGGGACCCACCGCCAGGCCCGGCCCTCCGCGGGGTCCTGCAGCCCCTCCCGCTGTCCCGCCCGAGGTTACACCATGCAGGCTGGCAGACTGGCCCAGACCGTCCCACCTCCAGGGAGGAGCCCGGGACGGGCTCTGCGTCCTGGGGCTCACACAGGCATGTGGGCCCGGGCAGTTTCTTCACCCCACTGAAGAACTGCAAAGAGGGGACAGTGTCGTGAATCTTCAGGAGCTCTTCGAGGGCCCAATAAATTATGGGACAAAAGCGGGCAGAAGAGCCAAGTGAAGTGCAGGGCTGTAATCCCGGGTCCTCAGGAGGCTGAAGCAGGAGAATCTCAATTTTGAAGCCAGCCTGAGCATCTTAGGGACCTTGTGGGTGGGTCCCAGCAGTAGGATACCTGCCTAGCACCACACAACAAAAGGCTCAGTCTAGAAGCTGGCCAAGTGACTCTTGTCCATGTGGGTTATTCTTAAAAGTGGTTTTGAAGTTGGTTTGTTTGTTTATTTTGAGACAACGTCTTATGCAGTTCAAGCTGGCCTTGAACTCACTATGTAGTCCAAATTGGCCTCAAACTCAAAGAGATCCCCCTGCCTCAGCCTCCCAGCTCCTGGGATTACATGTGTGAGCCACCATACCTGGCCAAGGACAGATGTTTTGTCAGCAGTGCTCCTGTCCTAAGCTACAGGCAGGCCATGCCCGCATCATCACCCATGATGGTGCTGCCCCTCAGTTGTGGCCAGCGTCTTTCCTGCCCTCTCCCTCTTGTCCCCACGGCTGAGCAGGCACAGCCCTCACACAATTAGGTGGCATCTCAGGAAGGGGGTGACGTGGGGTCGCGGGACCGACTGTGGTGACCAGGGCCCGTGGCAGGTGCTACATCACGCTGACCCAGTCTCTGCACCTGATCATGGGAGGCGCCCCCGCGGGCCCTGCGGGCACCGGCAAGACAGAGACGACCAAGGACCTGGGCCGGGCCCTGGGCACCATGGTGTACGTCTTCAACTGCTCCGAGCAGATGGACTACAAGGTACGCTGTCGCGGGGTCCCCAGGGACAGACAGGCTGGGTCCCAAGAGTGTGTGGGGACCAAGGACTCTGTGTGCCCATGTCCTGCCGCTGGGTAGTCGTGGGGCCAGGAGGACTGCCAGACCATAGCAGGGCTCACGGAGAAGGGGCCCTCAGTGCCCCGGGCACCCACAGAAGGGGCACATCAGGGTCAGGCCTTAGGCGTCTGCTCCTCATGGGTGCCTGAGGGTCCCCGAGGCTGAGGGTGAGGCCCATCATCACTGTGAAGGTCAAAGCGTCCACACCAGTGTCCTGGGTTCTGGGCAAGTGAAATCCAAAATCAATGCCCCAGGAGGCTTTAGTCCACCTGGAACTCCTAGCTAAATGTCCGAGTCACCCAAGGAGCCATGGGAGCAACAGTGACACAGACACACAGTCCCTGCGCTGCCTAAAGGACCCCTCCTCCCGTATGCTCAGGAAGGGCAAAGAAAAAGCTGGAGGGATTTGCCTGTCTCAGCCTCCTGGTTAGGGGATACATGGCAGTCTGGGACTCCCAGCGCCCCAAGGCCCCTCGGCGTCCCCACACCTGCCCCGCAGCCCATCTGGGAGCCAGGACGTGCAGGGCACGGGCTGCCCCTTCCTCTGACTGCATCCCGCCCTCCCGCCCCTCTAGTCCTGCGGAAACATCTACAAGGGCCTGGCACAGACTGGGGCCTGGGGCTGCTTCGATGAGTTCAACCGGATCTCGGTGGAGGTGCTGTCCGTGATCGCAGTGCAGGTAGGGCCATCAGGGCCCCCACTCGGGTGGACGGCGGCCGGCTGGAGGCTCCTCCACTGGGGCAGCGACCCTCTGCCTCTTCCAGCCTCCACCCACCCAGGGACCTCACACAGATGGGGTGCTAGCTCCACCTGGGGTGTGAGGAGGAGATACAGCAGGTCGGGCAGCAGGTCATAATTGGCTTTTTTTTCCAAGTCAAGCAGTTGTCGGGACCAAAAAGGGCCAAATGCTCCAGCCCCTGCAAGGGCAGGTTATATTCATCACCAGGCAAAAGGAGTGGCACACAGAGCACGAGGCAGGACAGTGATTGGCTACAGCTGGTGTCTGTCTTATCTGAACACTTGGCTGCTTGTGATTGGTTGGGAATGGTGCATGTGCCGGTAGTCCTAGCATTCAGGAGGTGGAGGCAGAAGACTCACCGTGAGTTCAAGGCCAACCTGGGCTACATAGTGAGTTGGAGGAAAGCCTGGACTACACAGCAAGCAAGACCCGGTGTCAAAATACCAAAAAAGAAAAAAGAAAGAGTAGGTTACAGCGCATTTATGAAGTTAAGGTTCACTTCATTATGTTCCTATGTGGAGAAAACCCTTTCTGTCAAGTTTAAAAGCTTTTCTGGGGCCAGGGAGTTAGCTCAGTGGTTCCGACGCCTGTCTTGCAAGCGCAAGGACCCGGGTTCGATCCTGGGTTAACCACATACAGTGCTGGGTGTGGAGACTCATGCCCAGCAGCAACCAGCACCACATACCACAGTGCCGGGCATGGTGGCTCACGCCTGTAATCCCAGCACTCGGGAGGCAGAGGCAGGAGGATTGCTGTGATGTGAGTTTGAGGCTGGGCTCAGGGCCAGCCTGAACCACAAAGTGAGACCCTGTCTCAAAAAAAAAAAGGAGAGAAGCAGGACTTTGCTACAGGCCTGGGTTAGTTGGGTGCCGCAGGGTGCGTAGGAGTTCCCCAGTTAGACCAGGGTGCCGGGAGAGAACAGCAGAGGAGGAAGAAAAGGAAGGAAGGGGGAGGGGAGGAGGACGCACCTCACGCCCCAGCTGCTCCTCGGTCGCCTGGGCCTGCTGGATTGGGAGCCACTGAGCTCTCTGAGGTGAACTGAGGCATGTCCAGCTCAGGGGTCAACTTCGGGATGCCAGAGAAGGGAGGAGGCGGAGGATCCGAGACCCTTCCGGCCGCAGGCGCAGACGCAGGCCGGCTTCCGGATAGCACTGGCGCTGTCTGGTAGTGAAAATGGAAATCAAAGCTCATTCACAGTTTACAGGAAAAGGCTCTCCCTAGAAAGGAGGAGACTTCAAGTTGGGGGCTGGCGAGATCAGGCCGTCCGTCAGAGAAGGACTGTGAGAGGAGACAGGAGAGGACCCCACAGGGCCGCCGGGTTCGCTCTGAAGGGGCTCAGACCCGGCGCAGGCGGCAGGCCCGCAGCAAGGCCGGGCTGGGGGCAGGGTCCTGCTCCAAGTCCCGGCTGAGAGGGGTTCCCAGGATTGAAGGTCGTTCTGTTCCCAAGATCAGACTGTTCTGTCACCTGGTGACCCAGGTGGAGGAGAGTAGAGATTCCGAGAGTAGCTGAAATAGAAAGGAAGGAAAGAGAGAGAGACAGAGACAGAGAGACGGAGAAAGACAGAAAGAGCCCCTGACTACTCCAGAAGAAAACACATCGCTCTCCGAAAGGAGGTGCCCCCTGCGGCTGGAGGCCAGCACAGCGGAGACAGCTATGCCCTGGATCCCACGGCAGGGCTGGTCACTGCAACAGACTCTCCCCCCATCGTCCCCAAATCAGTGAGCAAACTCCACAACATTGGTGCGGAGCCTGCTCCAGGCACTGGATTTTTGTGGGTGCAAACAGGGAGCAGGAAGATGGGGGGAGACTGGTGCAAGGGGAGGTGTCCTGGCCCAGCGCTGCCCTGCCTGGTGCCAGCCTAGGGAAACCCAGCCGGATCCAGGCAAAGAGCTGAGAGAGGTTCAACTATGAGTGTTGGGCGCCCTCAAGTGGTAGCTTTGAGATTTGCAGTCGTCTCCTGCAGATTTCTACAAAGGGCAAAAAGCCAACAAAATTCCCCTTGTAGGTTGAACCTTGGGCAGGGGCTCTCAGAACGCTCTAATATGGAAATGGCTACTAAGTGAACTCCTGAGGGGGACACTGAGTTTTTCTGATAAAGCTCATCTCCAGTCTCACCGTCTGTGGTCACAGATCACACTTGTGGGCAACAACCCCCCCCCCCAAATGGGGGACAGGCAGGAGGCTGCGGGGCCACTGAGAGGAAGGGCAGGATGGTGACCAAGGAGTCACACAGACACGACCATCACACCCCAGACGTAAGTGACACTGGAGTTGGTGGCTCCCATGTCTGTATCCGTGTGCCACGTGTAGGTGAAATGCGTCCAAGACGCCATTCGAGCCAAGAAGAAGCTGTTTAATTTCCTGGGAGAGATGATCAGCCTCATCCCCACCGTGGGCATCTTCATCACCATGAACCCGGGATACGCAGGCCGCACGGAGCTGCCTGAGAACCTCAAGGCGCTATTCAGGTGCACAGCCCGGGACCCGGTTGGTCGCCAGCACCCTGCATGAGCTATGGGGGGCTATGGGCCAGCTGTCCTCCCGCAGGACTCAGATGAGGGGTGAGTGCAGGTGGGGCGGGTGTGCTGGGACCCAGCCCTGCTCCCTCAGAAGGTGGACCTGGCACTGAGGGCCGCCTCGGTGAAGAGGGAGGGTGGGTAGGAGAGGGGACTCCCACAGCCAGCCCGATCCCCCCAGGCCCTGCGCCATGGTGGTCCCCGACTTTGAGCTGATCTGCGAGATCATGCTCGTGGCCGAGGGCTTCCTGGAGGCCCGGCTGCTGGCCCGGAAGTTCATCACACTGTACACCCTGTGCAAGGAGCTGCTCTCCAAGCAGGTGCGCTCACGGGATCCAGGGGGCCCCGTGGCTCAGTGCCCAGGCACCCTGGGAGGGACTCACATGCACCTGCACCCCACAGGACCATTACGACTGGGGTTTGCGGGCCATCAAGTCTGTGCTGGTGGTGGCCGGCTCCCTCAAGAGGGGGGACCCCACCAGGGCCGAAGACCAGGTGCTCATGAGGGCGCTGAGGGACTTCAACATTCCCAAGATTGTGACCGACGACCTGCCTGTGTTCATGGGCCTGATCGGGGACCTGTTCCCGGCCCTGGACGTGCCTCGGAAGCGAGACTTGAATTTCGAGAAGGTAGGGGCGCCCCTGGGCCTCGCACTTTTCTGTGGGGCCATCAGGCCGTGGCCCCTCCCACCACACGCTGCTTCGCGGGCTAACTGGCCAGCGCAGCCCTGGGCTGGGTGGTCAACTCCTTCGGCCCAAGAGCACACGAGCAGAGCTTGCAGGTAACAGGCAGGTTCTCCCCGGGCACCCCGTCCTGTGTCACCACCTTCCCTGTGCAGGAAGCCCTCTCCTGCCACAAAAGGTAGTCCTGTCTTTGCGCCCCACCCATGCCTGCGCCCCCAGATCATCAAACAGAGTATCGTGGAGCTCAAGCTGCAGGCGGAGGACAGCTTCGTGCTGAAGGTGGTGCAGCTGGAGGAGCTGCTGCAGGTGCGGCACTCTGTGTTCGTCATCGGGAACGCGGGCAGCGGCAAGTCCCAGGTGCGTCCTGTCCTCCCCCAAGGGACCCCGCACAGCCACTCACTGGGGACCCAGCCTGAAAGGGGTCGGGAGCAGGAAGCAGAGAGGCCCTTGGCACGCGTAGAGCCCCAGCCAGCTTCCCCCAGGTCCCACCCTTCCCCTGGTGCGGGTCATCTGCTGCCCTGTCGTGCCACCTCCTGTCCCATCCTGTGAATGGCGAATCCCCCTGTAATTGTGGAAACTGAGTCGCCCACCGTTCAGCAAGATGCCCAGATGCTCAGTTCTTGAGCTTTCGTTAAAAATGGTCTCCAGGGCTGAGGGCTTAGCTCAGTAACGACCGCACACATGCAAGGTCCTGAGTTCAATGGGGAGGGGGGTGGGCAGACGTCGAGTCACACGTGAGTGGCTCCCTCTCTTGCCAGGTCCTCAAGTCCCTCAACAAGACCTACCAGAACCTGAAGAGGAAGCCGGTGGCCGTGGACTTGGACCCCAAGGCCGTCACCTGTGATGAACTCTTCGGGATCATCAACCCAGCAACCAGGGAATGGAAGGACGGTGCGGAGCGGCGATGGGGGCGGAGGGGCCTCCAGGTGGTGCTGTGCTCAGACCCTGACCTCCTAGGGACCCGCGTGGCTCCGGGAGAGGGTGGCTGGGGAGAGGGTGCGCAGGCTCCGTCCCCGCTGGGAGCCATGCATGTGCACGAGTGGGGAAGGGGGAGGAGGTCCCCTGCAGGGGACCCTGAGACTGCGGGCCAGCTGGAGGGGCTGGGTGCCCCGGGGTGGGGCTCTGGGGAAGGAATGCTCTCCAGGGAAGCGCTGATCAGGCCTGGACTGGAGGAGGGGCTGGGGTGGCCCCAGCTGGGGACCTGCCCCAGACACCAGAGCTTCTACTCCTCCCTGACACTGGACCGAAAGATCTATAGGAGGTGGGGTTGGTGGTCCTGGGCTCCAACCCCAAGTCCCAGTCACCCCTCCATGCCTGACACATGGGGAGGCTCAGCTGGCGGGGCTGTGGTGCAGAGAGCAGGGGTGACACTCCACGTGGTGTTGGAACCTGGGGAAGAACCGAGCCAGACCAGAGCCCCAGGACAGGGACTGTGTGGGAGGGACTGGGGTCCAGGGGACAAGCCACACTGGCGCGGAGCACGCGGCGGAGGAGCCAGCGGTCACCGAGGCGGCAGCAAGGAAGAAACTAGCTCATCCCCTCCCTCCAGGGCTCTGTAGTCTCTCAAAACAGGGAAAGGCCACCTCTAAGAAAGCAAGCCGGGCCTGGGCAGCCATGCCGACCCCAGAGCGCCCTCTGTGCTGCGCCGCCCTCCCCCGGGGCCACACGTGATGCTGGCGCCTCCCGCAGGCCTCTTCTCCACTATCATGCGGGACCTGGCCAACATCACTCACGATGGCCCCAAGTGGATAGTGCTGGACGGCGACATCGACCCCATGTGGATCGAGTCTCTCAACACCGTCATGGACGACAACAAGGTGCGTGAGCTCCGATCCGGGCTGGTCTGGAACTCTCCAGGCTGTGCAAGTGACACCTGCCCCACCGCTTCCCGGGGACCCTGCGCCTTCCTATCCCAGGGTCTCCGCAACAGCGTGGGGGTGAGGACAGTAGAAGGCAGACAGAAGCAGCATTCAGGACTGTGTGGAAGCATCTTAGGGTGCAGGAGACCTTCGGGGGGGGGGTCATGGTGTTAGGGACAAAGGTCTGAGTGGTCCTGGCACCAGCGCAGGGAAGCCAGGCCAGGGCTCCCACCGCTTCACCTGGACTGGGTCTGTCGGGAAGGGGTGCGCCTATTGCCGCCATCATGAGGGCTTGCTGCCCCCAGGTGCTCACCCTGGCCAGCAATGAGCGCATCCCCTTAAACCGCACCATGAGGCTCGTGTTTGAGATCAGCCACCTGCGAACAGCCACCCCCGCCACCGTCTCCAGAGCCGGCATCCTCTACATCAACCCGGCGGACCTGGGCTGGAACCCGTGAGTGGGCCCTGGGCAATCTGTTCCTAACTGGCAGAGGGGCAAGGGGTGGCCAGGTCCTACCTTCGTATGTACCCGTACATCCAGCCATCGGCGCTCTATGCATCCACTGAGCCATCGCCCGCCCACCTGTCCATCTGCCTGTTCGTGTATTAAATACTGTGTGCAGCTTCCCCAAGCTGCCACACAAACTTGAGGATGGGACACAGGTGTGTGAGTGGGTCGGTGGCACACACAGCCAGGTGTGCAGGGAACAGGGAGCTTCCCAGACCTTTGGAGCCAGGGCGCCCCCTAGAGGAAAGAAAGCGTACAAAGTGGACAGAAACAGGGTCCGTGTTGGAAACACAAGCCAGCAGGCTCGGGTGAGCAGAGGCTCTGGGACCCGCAGCGGTGGCTGCTCTTGGGAGAAGCATCCCAGCTGCGGGTGTCCTGGTGGGAAGACACAGAAGCTGGACCCACCACAGGACCAGACTGAGGGTCTTGTGGTGAGAACAGGAGAGTTGGTCGTGATGGCCGACAATGGGTGGCCATTGGGGGTGTCTTTTAAATGTTTAGTATCTTGGATGTTGAAGGCGCACTGTTTCCTGCTTGGAGACACGGCCCATGGTTGGCAGAGCAGCACAAATGCAGGGGACGGAGAAGTGGCAGCTGGGAGCACAGGCCCTGCATCAGCTCTAGTACAAATTCAGGGCCCTGTTTCAGGAGCCCGAGGCTCAGGAACGTGTCATGGCTGGAGGTTCATTCACATGTCCATCTGTCCCTTCATCCAACCAGAACTTTCAGCAACCAGCTGTGTGTCAGACCCTGGGATACTCCAGGCCAGGAAATAGATTCCCCAGAAAAAGGGATGTGAGACGCTCATGTTCTAAAAGACACCGACACCGCGCTTAGGATGGTAGGGACCCATGAGGATGAGTCCCAGAGCAGAAGGAACATGGGCCAATGTGTCCTAGACACCCACGGAGGGCAGATTCGGGAGGAGGGGGACCTACACGGTGCATTCAGTGGGGTTAGGGGGCACTGTGCAGGAGGTCCCTGGAGGGACAGAACTGGGAGCTGGCCTGTCCGTGGAGCCCATGAGCCACTGCGTGGA
This sequence comes from Petromus typicus, assembly GCA_004026965.1. Taxonomy (NCBI): domain Eukaryota; kingdom Metazoa; phylum Chordata; class Mammalia; order Rodentia; family Petromuridae; genus Petromus; species Petromus typicus. The sequence goes on from PVIR01005858.1 coordinate 29,393, forward strand.
CCCCCCGGGCTGTCATGTCCAGCACCACTTGCTACTTAGCTAATGAGTCCTGTGGGGATGGCACAGTGAAGGACCTCAGAGTGGTTGCCAACAGCAGCAGCGGGTCCCTCACATGGCGCTGGAGGCCAAAAGTGGAAATCAAGGTTGAGGCAGGGGAGCAGGCTACGGGGAGGACCAGGTCTCTTCAAGCTGCCAGGGGCTCCTAGCATCAACCCCAGCAGGCCCCATCTCTGAATGGTCCTCTCTCCTGTGTGTCTGTGCCTTCTTTTACAAAAACACCGGGCACTGAACTTAGAGCTTGGCCTTATCCAGGATGTATTTGTCACTTTGCTGTCTGTTGCTTGGACACAAGACTTGACACCCACAACTCAGGGAGGAGAGGTTTAGTTTTGTTCACAGTTCAGGGGACCCAGTCCACAGCCACCTGGCTCCAGGCGGAAACAACTCGGTGGGAGGGTGTGGCAGAAGAGCAGAAGACAAGACGTGCCCGTCCAGGTGATGGCCCAGGGACAGGCCCCACTTCCAAACACATAAGACTTAGGGAGGCTATTTTAGATGTAAGCCATAACATTGTACACTGGCCCTCAAAATGCTCAGCCATCTCATTACACAAACCGCACTTAGTCCCTCTCTGAGTTGCCTAAGTCTTAGAGTTGCCAGTACCGCTGAACAGTCCAAGTCCAAAGTCTCCTCCGAGACTCAAGACAAACTCTTAGGTGTGAGCACTTGTAAAAATTAGAACAAAAGTTAAATACTTCCAACACATAATGGCACAGAGTAAACATTCCCAGTCCAAAAAGGAGGAAGGGGGGAGTAGAAATGAATCCAACCCAAGCAAGACCGACACCCACTGTACCCTGTAGTCCTGTGAATAGCACCCAGGGCAGGGTGTGGTAAGACAGGAGCCCACAGGGCCAGGGTCGGCCTGGCCCCTAGAGCTTGTAGATGCAGCCCACGCGGCCTCTCTCTGGGCTGCTCCACTCACAGCTGTGCTTTTCCTTAGCAGACATTCCATGCTCCTCACAGTCCACTTCCTGGGGTTCCCATTTAGCTCCCCCCACCACAACTTGATGCACTGTCCTGTCAGAGGCATCCTGACTGGCCTCCCATACCTTCCTCTGAGATCTGGGTGGAAGCCTCCAGGACTCCAGAACTCTCACATTCCACATGCCTGGAAAACCAGCACCATGTGAATGATGCCAGGGCTGCTGCCAACTTGAAGAGCAGCTTGGACCACAGTGGCAGAGGCTGAAGTCAGGGGAAACACTTTCTGAGGTGGATTTGGGTCCCTCTTTTCAGAGCACAGTCTTTCAAAGGGATTTATCCTTCGGTACCTTGGAGCCTGTGATGGGAACTGGCCAGTTTCTGAGATACTGTCAAGCCATCTTTCCCTTGTCCTTTTGTTGCAAATTACTTGTCTTCTTTTTCCTGCTAACCTTTTCAGCAGCCACACTCTCCTCAGGTGCTTCCTTTCTGGCCAAGCTTCACACCATTTATCACTACTTTTTGCTTCTAATTCTCATAGTAAATCGGCCCGAAAGCCCATGCCATATCACAGCCTAAACATTAGACTGCCTTGAAACTCATCCCCTAGGTTGAAGACTAGTTCTTGGCCAGAATGAAACATGCCTGGCCATTAGTCCATTTTCCAATATAGTCCTTGTTCCCAGCTGAAAGCTTGTGAACCTGACCTTTAGTGTCCCAATTCCTATCAGCCATCTGGTCTTCTGAGCTCCCACTAGAATTTCTCATCAATCTTTTCTTACGATAGTCAAGGTTTTCTCTAGCCTGTTTCTCTAAACCTTTCTAAATTCTTTCTGCAAACCATTTTCAAAGGCTCTCTTCCAGTCAGGTCCCACCTTTGACTTGTAGGGGACCTTTTGGATTTAAACAATAATAGAGAGTGACCCCTTCCCTCTTTCTGCACACATAACCGATCACATGCCAAGATTCCAGGTGGATGTGTCTATGGCAGGGCCACTCTTCTGCCCAGCAGCACCTTTGAGATTTCAGGGAGGGCAGAAGCCAGGGCAAGGAGACAGAAACGAGATCAGGGCAGGAGTTCCTGAGGTGTAGTGGACAGTAAGACGGTGGGACTGTAGGGCACGCGGGGTGCAGCCAAGGGAGCAGGGAGGAGACCGGTGTGGGCAGAGGCAGGGACTGGACTCCCCCAGGACACTGACCCAGAGGCAGTGCACACAGACTTAGCTCTGTCACTGAGGGGAATGAGTGACTGGGAAGGAGGTGCAGCCCTGAGGGGCAGCCCACCCACAGCAGCCCCTGAGGAATCAGCTACTGTGGGATGCGGGCTCCAGGGCTAGTTCATGCTAGCTGCACATGGAGGCCAGCGAGTCACGCATGTGAGTCTCTCCCGCTCATGCTGCAAGCAGAAGCCAGTGTGCACATCAGTACATGATAACGCCTGCGAGGCAACATTACAAATGTGACAGGGGGCCAGGGATTTAGCTCAGTGGTTCCGGCACCTGCCTTGAAAGTGCAAGGGCCCGGGTTTAATCCCCGGTCACCACATACAACAGTAGTGGGCATAGAGACTCATACCCACCAGCAATCATAACCACATACCACAGTGCCAAGCATAGTGCCTCATACCTGTAATCCCAGCACTCAGGAGGTAGAGGCAGGAGGATTTCTGAGTTCAAGGCTGAGTTCAGGACCAGCCTGAGCTACAAAGTGAGACCTTGTCTTAAAAAAAAGAAAAAAAGGACTGACAGAAGCTGGACACAGTACATGGGAGCCCAAGGCAGCAAGATCACAAGCTGGAGCCTAGCCAGTGTAATTCAGTAACTTAGTGACACCCTTAAAATTAAAAAAAAAATAGGGCTGGGGGTGTGAAATTAAGACCCTAGGTTCAACGCCCAATACCAAAAATCAGTGACACAGACACCTTCAAATCAGCGGGAGAAATAGCAGCCTGTGTGGCTCCGCACTGCTCCACGTTGGACTGGGAGCACGGGTCTTCCCTGCACCGGCCCAGGGGCACATGCTCTGCTGGGAACGCAGACTACACAGAGCTTTCCAGCTCTGTAGGACAGGAAGATGCAGGGCATGGAGAACAGGGGTGAACTCACCTCGCTTGGAGGGAGGTGTGGGTCAGGCTTCAAGAGGGCAGCCTGGCTGTGCTTGGTAACGTGAGCTTCCTGCTTACGTCTCGGCATCCTGGAAATGACGCACTGCTGAGCTCATTGACCCCGAGGGAGTCCAGGCTATTTATGCTTTTAACAGACACTTATTTGATGCTCCTTAAAAAGACTGGCCCTGTAGTTCTTTTGAATGGGGACAGTGCTTACATCACCCCTGTTTACAGACGAGAGGCCAGGACTCGAGCCAGCTGCGGAGCCTGCCTCAGGCCACAGCCAGCCCTGTTTCAGCCATGCAAGCCCAGCTGTTGGGCTGAGGTGGGGTGTGACTGTGCAGCAGGTGATCTGTGCGGGTCCTCAAGGACCCCTTGTTGGGTTGCCTTAGCCTCTCCCCTGGAAGATGATGAATCCAGCTCACACTAACTACAGCCAGTGTGTGTGTGTATATGTTGGCCGAGTCGCTGAGGGATGCGAGGCCTGGATCCAGAAGTCCAAATGATAAAAGACATGTGCCTATACTTTCTCTTCTCTCTTCGCTCCTCTCTTCTCTTCCTTCCCCCTGGGTGAATCAGAACTTTCTCCAATCTGCCCATCCCCCAGCCCTTAGTATCAGCTTCACTAAGGGCCAGTTGCTGCCCAGGTGGTAGCAAGAATGGAACATCCACTACCCATGCTGAGAAAGCATGGCCCGATGCCCTGGCAGCCTCAGCTGGGCCTGATGTCCTTTGCTGGGACCCACTGCCATCCAGGAAGCCAGCAGCGTGGCCCCTGCCAGAATCACAGGGGAAGGGGGAAAGGCTGAGAGGCACTTGGAGCGAGACTGCTGCTGGACTCAAAGCCGGCGCTGTCGTCCTCTCCAGGGTCGTGAGCAGCTGGATTGAGCGGCGCAAGGTGCAGTCGGAGAAGGCCAACCTGACCATCCTGTTTGACAAGTACCTGCCCACCTGCCTGGACAAGCTGCGCTTCGGCTTCAAGAGGATCACACCAGTGCCGGAGATCACGATCATCCAGACGATCCTGTACCTGCTGGAGTGCCTGCTCACGGAGAGGAACACACCGCCTGACTCCCCCAAGGAGCTCTACGAGCTCTACTTCGTGTTCGCCTGCTTCTGGGCCTTTGGTGGTGCCATGTTCCAGGACCAGGTAAGGGGCGCCACGGGGACTGGCCACCCACACGTGGCCCCTGATACCCCTCTTACTTGGCTGCTTCTGTGTCTTGACAGCTTGTAGATTATCGAGTTGAATTCAGCAAATGGTGGATCAATGAATTTAAAACCATCAAGTTTCCCTCCCAAGGAACAATTTTTGACTATTACATCGACCCTGACTCCAAGAAGTTCCTGCCGTGGACAGACAAAGTGCCCCACTTTGAGCTGGACCCCGATGTTCCCCTACAGGTAAGAATCCCCAAAGCGGAGGCCGGGGCAGGATAGGTGTCCCAGCCATGGCGTGTCCAGTGCAGGCCATGTGAACAGTAGGAGCGGCGGGATTCAGACACGGCTGTGACCAGCAGGCCGGTTGGTGAGCACGTGGTCCAGCAGTCACAGCCCACCCTGCCTCCACCCCAGGCCTCTCTGGTCCACACCACGGAGACCACTCGCATCCGCTACTTCATGGACCTGCTCATGGGGAAGTCATGGCCAGTGATGCTGGTGGGCAATGCGGGCTCCGGCAAGTCAGTGCTCATGGGGGACAAGCTGGAAAGCCTGGGCACGGACGACTACCTGGTGCAGGCCGTGCCCTTCAACTTCTACACCACCTCTGCCATGCTGCAGGGTGAGTCCCCCAGGTGCCCTGGGCCCTGTCCCAGGCTGGGCCCACCATCCCTCTCTGTCATCACTGGCTGAGCCACTAGGGGGAGTCCCTGAGTAGCAGCCAGGCCCCCCATGGGCGCTTCCCGTTGCTGGAGAGGTAGGTGGAGGGCGCCTGGCGCAGCTGCAGGTACCTCACACTCATAGGAGGTGGGACAGCCACGAGCTTCCTGCCACGGTCCCCTCTAGTCTCGTGTTCACTCCACAGCTGGGTGGACCTTTGTTGTCCCCACCCACCCTGTGCCCCTCCAGGGCCACCCAGCAGGGAGTCTGGCCCCCTGACCTGTCCTGGGGGTGGAGGGAGGGCTGCTCCAAGATCCAGCACCACCTGGCAGGACCAGCTCAGGGCTCAGGACGGGGCAGCTGCTGACGCTGCCTTCTCCCAGGGGTGCTTGAGAAGCCACTGGAGAAGAAATCTGGGAGGAACTATGGGCCGCCAGGCACCAAGAAGCTCATCTACTTCATCGACGACATGAACATGCCCGAGGTGGACAAGTATGGGACTGTGGCCCCGCACACCCTCATCCGGCAGCACATGGACCACGGGCACTGGTAAGGCGCCCCAGGGTCGAGGCCATGGGCCAGACCCGGGGATGGGGGGCGCTTGGAGTGGGGCGGCTGGGGCAGAGGGGTGATGGGGTGGGGCCAGGGCACTAGGCAGGTGGGGCAAGAGGCTGGAGTGGAGCAAAGAGGAGGGTTGGCCATGGCACTGTGGGGTGCAGCCAGGAAGTGGGGCCCACAGGGAAGCCACAGACCACTGGGGAGGGAGCTAGAGGCAGGTTGAAGGCTGGTGGGGAGTCAGCAGGGCCCTGGGGCAGCAGAGGGAGTGTGGTGAGTGCCTCCCATCATGTGACCCATTCCACAAACACCCAAGGGCTGTGGCCAGGAGCCCCCAGGGAGGGCACAGACAGGTCCCCTCAGGTGTCCTACACTGCGGAGGACAAAGGTGTCTTTGGGTAAGGGGACACGGCTGGGGGGCACAGCACCTCACAGACAGCTCTGGGGAAGCCTCCCTCACACAGGTCCTTCCAAAGCCTCAAAGTGGCCCCACATGCTGAGACAGTCTGGTAAAATTCACCCGGATATTTGTTTCTGCCTCCCAGAAAAGGGCCCTCCCAGGTCTGGGCTGCAGCCACCGCAGCCTGCACCTGACTTGGGGCCACGCAAGCGACCTTCAGGAGGGTCGTCATGCAGGTCGCCTTAGGTGCAGGTGGCCCCTCGTGACGGCAAGGACGGACCCCACAGCAGAGTGTAGAAAAAGGAATCTAAACACCAGCCCTGAGCCGCCTGACCCGCAGACACGGGAGGCGGAGCGTGGGCCTCTCATACAGAACTTCCAAAAGCAATAGCAGGAAGGGGAAGGCCAAACGTTGCTCACTGTGACTTATATCAGAGTTAGGGAATTTGTAGAAGAAACAACGCAAGCAAATAGAATATAGTGCCCAGGATGGAGAAGATCCTTTCAATGTACAGAAACAACAATGAATTGATATCTGGAATACACAAGGAATTCTTGTCAGCAACAGCAAAGGTCCACAGGGAAAGACAACCCTTATGGGGACAAAGCACAAGGTAGCAAGGACACAGAAAGACACCATGGCTCCCTCCATACTTATTTTTACATAAAGCATGATACTCACTTTAAACTGAAGGAAGATTAGTGAATGCATTTGTACCCATATTAGAAATGAACAATATTGGGGGCTGGGGATTTAGCTCAGTGGTTCCAGCACGTGCCTTGCAAGTGCAAGGGCCCGGGTTCAATCCCCAGTAACCACATACAATGCTAGATGTGGAGACTCACATCCAACAGCAATCAGAACCATATACCACAGTGCCAGGCGTGGTGGCTCACGCCTGTAATCCCAGCACTTGGGAGGCAGAGGCAGGAGGATTGCTGTGACGTGAGTTTGAGGCTGAGCTCAGGGACAGCCTGAACTACAAAAAGCAAGACCCTGACTCAAAAAGAAAAAAAGAAATGAACAATACCTGCTGTCAGAAATCCCCATGTTAGCTGGTGATACTTATTTTCCTTCTCCATTATAATTGTTTTTGTTGTTGTTGTTTTATTTTGTTTTGAGACAGGGTCTTGCTTTGTAGTTCAGGCTGTCCCTGAGCTCAGCTTCAAACTCACATCACAGCAATCCTCCTGCCTCTGCCTCCTGAATGCTGGGATTACAGGCATGAGCCACCATGCCCCGCACTGTGGTATGCGGTACTGGTTGCTGGTGGGTGTGAGTCTCCATGCCCAGCATTGTATGTGGTTACCGGGAATCGAATCCAGCACCCTGACATCAGGAGAACGTTCGGCCCACTCATGAGCCATCGGGAACCCTGCTGGCAGGGCAGTAAATACTTACCCATGTGTGCTACTTCTCCGGTGCTCCTCAGAGCTTTCTTTCTGTGCTGGCGGGAGATCTTGTGGTGGCCTGGGCACCGGGAAGAGTAGGAGGGCACCGAAGCCTTCGCTGGAGCTCAGCCCTACCTCCTGGGCACACTCTGGCCTTGGGTTCCAAAGCCCTTCGAGAGTACAAAATAAACTGTGCTGTAAACACCAGGCCCACCTAGGACCGGAGTGCGCTGGTAAAACCCTGACAATCCACGCAGGTACGACCGGCAAAAGCTCACGCTGAAGGATGTTCACAACTGTCAGTATGTGGCCTGCATGAACCCCACTGCCGGCTCCTTCACCATCGACCCCAGACTGCAGGTGAGCAGCAGTCAGACTGCCCCCAAAACGGACAGACAGGAGCAGAGGTGGGGGTGTGAGGGCTGCGAGCATTCCCTGGGGAACCCTGCCTTAGAGGCGGGTCGGGAAACAGAGGCACCTGAAGGGGAATCCAGCTGCACCACATGGCTGCCAGGCTTAGCACATAAAAATGCAGACTGTCGGTTGAATCTAAATTTTAGATACACACAAATGCTTTTTAAATATACAGGGGATGACCAAAATACATTGTGTTTAAATTTTTAAAAACTATTATGGCAGAAGTCACATAGCCCCCTCAAAAGCCTCCCATTCATTTCAAATGCACATATCCTATGGTCCTTGCCCCTTTTCAGGGCGTTTCTGGAAGTCTTTTCCAGGAGTGTTTTTATGAGGGGTGATCAAAACTATGGTGAATACTGCCACTGCTGGGGGCCAGCTAATAGGAAGACAGGCTCGGAAGGACACTATGGTGCATCCTCATCCAGCTTCTTCACCAGATCCAGCACCAGGCAACATCCAGATCTTTCTCCAAGTCAAAATGGCCAAGAGAGAGAAATTATTTTATTTTTTTGAGACAGGGTCTCACTTTTTTTATAGTTCAGGCTGGCTCCAAGCTTGCTATGTAACCCAGTCAAGCCTGGAACTCACAGCAATCCTCCTGCCTCTGCCTCCCAAGTGCTGGGATTACAGACGTGAGCCAGCATGCCCGGCATTGTGGTATGTGGTTACAAAAGACTGAACTTGGGACCTTGCACTTGCAAGGCAGACACCAGAACTACTAAGCTAAATCTCCAGCCCTATGTATCTTATTTTTGAGACAAGGACTCCTATGCACTTTAGGCTGGCCTTGAATGCACAGGAATCCTCCTGCCTCAACCTCCCAAGTGCTGGGATTACAGGCACAAAGGACTCCACAGCCAGCTAGGAAATGTTCCAGACAGATTCAGGACATAGAGGCAACCACAGCAGCACGACTAAAGCCACAAAGGAAAGAGGACTTCCAGACCTGCTTCAGACCTGCTTCAGGCAAGGGGCAGGTTTTGAAGGACTAGCAGCAATGTGTCTTTTATTATAAAACACTTTTAAAAATTTAAACATTCCCTGTACATTTCACTCATCCTTGTGAGCATGTCCCATGTCCTTTGGCAGCAACCCTCTTATGTCTGCAACCCGCCCGGACAGACCTCAGCTTTATGCTATCAAAGTGCACAGAGCGAAGCACTCCTCAGCCCCCTCCCAGGCAGCACAGAGCACATTTGGCTGCCTCACATTTCTTCGGCACTCAGTGCCTCTGGACGCAGGAGAGGAGATCTGTCCCTCCCGTCGGACAGTGAGGGCAGTCTTCCCTTGTCCTGGCCACCCAGCCATCCCCTGACACACGCGCATGCTCCTTCCTGGACAGCGCCACTTCTGCGTGTTCGCCGTGAGCTTTCCCGGCCAGGAGGCCCTCATGACCATCTACAGCACCATCCTGTCGCAGCACCTGGCCTACCGCTCAGTCCCCATGGTGGTCCAGAAGATGAGCAGCCAGCTGGTGGCCTCTGCCCTGGGTACGCTGGCCGGGCCCTCCCTTGCCTGTCTGTAAAACCTACTGCTTTAAGGGGCTGATGGTTCTTCTTATTTTCCCCTGGTAAATATTTTATTTATACTTTGAAATCAATATTTCTTAAATGATGCTATGTTTCAGCAGGAGATATGTGAGATGCGATGGCTTCGGGGGAGGTGGAGGGTAGGAATGTCCGTACATTGCACTGATTTACCGGCGGCACCAGCCTCCTCTGCCTCAGAGAGCTACGCAGATTTCCTACTTAAATTGTCACCATTTCATAGTCCATTTGCTTTGGAAACTTTAAGCTCTGTACTTCCTGAGGCCATTAAGAGTCCGTAAGAATCGATGTGTCTTTTTCCTATAACAGCCCTACATCAGAAAGTCGCAACGACATTTCTCCCCACGGCCATTAAGTTTCATTACGTCTTCAACCTCAGGGACCTCTCCAACATCTTTCAGGTACGGCCCTCCTCCCTCGGTCATCGCGAGGCCTGTGGCCTCGCCCTGGCTCCTCCTGGTCACTCTCAGGAGGCAAAGTGAAGCCAGTGGGGCTGAGGGTGCTGGGGATGGTGGTGACAATCTGGACTCCTCCTCCTCTTTCCCCTCCAGACTTTGGGCTTAACCAGATGCATCTTTTTTCTTCCAAAACAGTGTCCTACTCACTCTCGTACCACTGGGGTGAAGCGTCCAACACCCCACCTTACTCGGGCTCACAACCTTTAGAGGGCGGGGCGCAGGGGTCCACCGGCTTGGAGGCAGAGAGAAGACCCAGGAAGGCAGATACCCCCTTCAGGGAACATCCCTAAGAACGGCTTTAGTTCAGAACTGGTGTCTGGGCGAAGCCCCAGACGAGCACACAGCCTCCGGGGTCCAGTCACCTTCCACAAGCCCCTCCTCGGGGCACACGAGGCTTTCAGCGCATTCTAGCTCTGCACCACAGCAGACAGGGCCTCATCTTGTCTAGGCTGGCTTGTGAGCCTCCTGCCTCAGCTTCCCATTTATTGGCTGCTTGGTTTGAGTCAGATCTGGCCACTCACCATTACAGATACTGGTTGGAATAGCCCAGAAGGTTGGCACTCATCTCCCCATTTTACACAGTGGGGACCTGCCGCCGGAGGAGGTTCATTGTCCTCCCAGAGGCCCACACTCCATCTCCCACCCTGCTCTTTGCACACTGTCGAGCACTGCACAAACTCAGGAAGGCAGGGTCTGCAGGGCCCAGACCTTCAACCGGCACCTGGCATGGCCAGGACCCTACAAGTTTGCTGCTTCTGACCTGGGGCCTCTGATATCCCCACCCCCTCACACCCCCACTCCCCAAGGTCAGAGGCCCTTCACCTCCTCCAGCAGGCCGCCCTCTAGAGGGCGCTGGGGAGTGGGCTCTTCCACACTGATTCCCATGCCCCCCGCCTGCCTTCATGACAGGCCGAGGAAGTGACTGTCCCATGCGGGGCAGGGACTCTTGTTTTCCACAGCAGAGCTCCTGAAAACCCCACTAGACCTCGTGCGTCTCTGGCTGCACGAAGCTGAACGTGTGTACAGTGACAAGATGGTGGATGAGCGAGACCAGGACACCCTGCGCAGGGTCACTATCGCCTCCACCAAGAAGTTCTTTGATGTGAGTCAGCTGTGGGGCCCTGGGTGGAGCACGGGGAGCCCCATGAGGGCACCAATCTGGGGCCTGTGTGATGACTGGGTCATCTACCCTCGATCCGGGGAGAGGTGATTTTTCTTTTTTTAATGGTACTAGGGATCAAACTCAGGTCCTTGTGCTTGCAAGGTAGGCATAGTGCTCCCTGGCAATTATTTTTATTTTTTGAGACAGAATTTCACTGTGTAGTTCAGGCTGGCCTTGAACTCGCTATGTAGCCCAGGTGGGTATTGAACTCACACTGATCTTCCTACCTCAGCCTCTTACATGCTGAGATGACCGGTGCCCCTCACCCCTCAGAAGGAACTGGCTACTCAAGTGTGGTGATCACTCTCTGTGCCCTCGGGGAGAAGGGCTCCGCTCTGTCCCATGTGCGCACTGGCACCACCTGAGTAACTTGGGTAGTCCTTCGGACCCTCCATTTATTCCATGTGGCAGAGGGGAAGAAGTGACCAAACCCCCAGGGGTTTTTGCCCAGTGGCTGGGGGCTGACAGCAGCCACAGTTTGGGTCTGTGTAGGCTTGGCTGGCCTGGGAGCCACTGGTAAGTACCTATGTGTCTATGTAGCAAGAACGCCATGTCTTATCTGGCATTTCTAGGATCTTGGGGAAGAACATTTATTTGCCAAGCCAAATATCTTCTGCCACTTTGCCCAAGGGATTGGAGATCCCAAATACTTCTCTGTCACTGATGTGGCTCATCTCAACAAGCTCCTGGTGGACGCCCTGGACAGCTACAATGAAGTGAACGCTGTCATGAACCTGGTGAGTAGCGGGACCCAGGTCCTCTCCTGCCTCCGGGTCAGTTACCCACCTCACCTGTGGGGCTGCACCGAGACCCCCAGTGGAGCCAGAAACTAGAGACAGCGCTGACCACCGCATATGTGCAGCTGCGGTGAAGTATAATTTATAAATCAGGCATGGCGAGAGATTAACAACAATTACTAATAATCCAATGCGATGATTATAATGATGTACTGTAACAAAAGTTATTTACAACTGAGAAGCTGATTATTTCCAGAATGTTCCGTGTATATCTTCAGACACAGGCAGACCATGGGTAACTGAAACCGTAGAAATCAAAGCCATGACTGTAAGCCCCTCTGTGGTGCCCTGCAGGGCCGTGTCAGATGCAGGGTCTGCCCAGGGGCTGGCAGGAGTCCGCACTGTCCCCGCAGGTGCTGTTTGAAGATGCGGTGGCCCACATCTGCAGGATCAACCGCATCCTGGAGTCCCCCCGCGGGAACGCCCTGCTGGTCGGGGTGGGCGGCAGCGGCAAGCAGAGCCTCTCGCGCCTGGCTGCGTACATCAGCGCCCTGGAGGTTTTCCAGATCACCCTCAAGAAGGGCTACGGGATCCCGGACCTCAAGGTAAGGGCAAGGCGAGCATACATGGGGAGGGACACAGGGAAAAGACCAGACCTTTCCCAGAGGGCCAGCACAGGGACTGACGCTGCTGTCTGCTCTCAGGGACAATGGCATCTTGAGGGAAGCCCAGGCCGGGTGCGTGGTGGTGCACGCTTGTGTCTCAGCTACTTGGGAGGCTGAGGCAGGAGGACGGTAGGTTTGAAGCCAGCCTGCACAACTCAGAACGACTCTGTCTCAAAAGGACTGAGGATGTGACTGAGCATTCCCTTAGTTTAATCCCAGTATTACAAAGAAAAGAAGGGAGGGGCGAGGAGAGAGGGGCAGGGGGGCGGCGCAGATCCACCATGGCAGTGCCTCAGGGAAGCACTGTGGTGAGGGAAGGAGCTTGTCTCCTTACCCAGGAATTTGCCTCGCATTCAGCAGATGCAGGGGGCCCACAGACCTGATGCTCACCGTGGGTCACAGTACGTCTGAGTTGTCTGGATAGCCGTCCGTGGGTGTCTCACCACAGGCCTGAGATTATGACAGCTTCGTTTGGAATTAATTAAATAAACATTAGTGGAAATTGGTCTCCATGCCCGAGGCGTGCTGCTCAGGCTTTCTATTGACTTCTCCTTCCCGAAAATCCACCCTCCCAGGGAGCCGGGAGCGAGTCAAACACTATTAGTGCAGCGTAAGCCATCAGAGTGCTTGAGAGGCCTGAAATTGATCCAGCCACGCTGGATCAGCCATATGTCCATACCAGGGCTGCCCTGCGGGCCCAGACTGTGCCAGCCTGGGGGCCTGGCACGGGACCCTGCCCACCACCCAGGGCCCTGAAGTCGCAGGCCAGTTGGAGTCGTCTGAGCCCTGGGGTGCTGGGCAGCGTGCAGGCCGGTGAGGACAGTGCTGAGCTGAGACAGCGCCTGCCGGGCAAGCCTCCAGAGCCGCCTCCATTGTCCTCCACTTTCCGGTGGCTTCAACTTACGCAAAGGACCAGCTCTATTTTTAAATCCGAGCGTTTAGGTAAAGGGCCTCTTGGGACAAGGCTTCCCACAAGCTGCTTTCGCATGGCAGCGACCTGTGAAGGTCCGGTTGGTCGGTTGGTTGGTCGGTCACGCATGCGTGTAGAGCCGTTCTGCTCTCTCCACCCCCTCGCCTGCTGCAGTTTGTATCTTCTACTGGAAGTGCGTGTCTTACTGCATTTTCTGTTGGTGTTCCCAGTCTGTGCCGTCTAATGTCGCTTCTTGCTCTCCATGGGCACCTGGTTCCCAGGTCCTCGCTTTGGGGCCAGTTTCGGGTGGTCAGCCTTAGTGCTCTCACCGTGGCGCTGGTCCCAGCAGCTCAGGGATCGGTCCTCTAAATACATCAGCCCACACCCAGCTTGACATCTTTTGCTATTTACTGAGTAGCCTGTGTGCACCTGGAGCTTGGAGCAGGGAAACGTGAGGCCTCGGGTCACGTGAGGCGAGCAGAGCCCTGGTCACAGTGACGTCTCAACCGTCTCACACCTTCCACGCAGCACACGCAAGCGTGACGCTTTGACAGGAAGCCGTAAAGTGTGCCCCACCCCTCACCACGCCCCGCCTATCACACGCCCCGCCCCTCACCACGCCACGCCCCTCACCACTACCCATGCGTTGGCCTGTCCACTCTGCTGGGCAGCCTCTCTGAGGTCCGCCACAGCACACAGCAGGCCGAGAGTGAGAACACCGGCTGGACGGAGGTCGGGGGTCTGCTTCCCCAGCATGGCACTGGGCAGGGCAGCACAGCCTCAGCCTCCCCATGCTAGGATTATAGGCCTGGGTCACCACACCCGGCTCCTCCTTCACTAAAAACAGTTTAGCTTATCAAAGAAATGGAATGTGAGGCTTGCTTTTGACCCCCAAACATTCCAGTCACCTTCACACTATTCCACTTCTCTGAACAAGAGACTCCAGGAGACAGACTCAAACCCAGGGGATAGAACAAAGGCATGGTAGCACCTGCTTTTAAAGTCTTTTACAAAACTACTAGGCCATGTGTCCTATTAAAAATAGATACTACAGGTAAGCCACCAAAACCCTGACAGTTCACTTTTCTGCCCCAGCACTGGGTAGTGAATACAGGACCTTCACGCTGAGCTATCTGCCCAGTCTTTTTTTTTTTTTGAGGCAACCTCTTGCTAAGTTGTCTACAATGGGCTTGAACTTGTGATTCTCCTGCCTCAGCCTCCCAGGGTGCGGAGATTACAGGTTTGCACCACCATGCTGACTCAGGAAGTTCACATTAATACTCGGTACATAATTCTTACCTTCCAGCTCGACTTGGCCGCCCAGTACATCAAGGCTGCAGTGAAGAACGTGCCCTCAGTCTTCCTGATGACCGACTCGCAGGTGGCGGAGGAGCAGTTCCTAGTGCTAATCAATGACCTGCTGGCCTCGGGTGAGATCCCGAGCTTGTTCACTGATGACGAAGTGGAGAACATCATCTCCTCCATGCGGCCGCAGGTGAAGTCGCTAGGCATGACGGACACCAGGGAGGCGTGCTGGAAATTCTTCATCGAGAAAGTGCGCAGGCAGCTCAAGGTAAGACCGCGCCAGCCAGGGTCCCAGGCCACTGGCTCCCTGGCACCTGGGCCTGTGGAGTTGGTTGGTGGAAATGCTGAGGTGGCCAGGGTGGCAGAGATAATTTCACATGGGGACCACAGGAAGCATTTTCTATGCACACCTGCTCCCCACGCTCAGTAAGCATTAACACCAGGAGCAAGATAGAGAGCAGCGGGAGGGGCCGGGGATTTGGCTCAGTGGTTCTGGCGCCTGTCTTGCAAGCACAAGGACCCGGGTTCGATCCCCGGTTAACCACATACCATACTGAGCATGGAGACTTACACCCAGCAGCAAGCACTACCACATACCACAGTGCCGGGTGTGGTTGCTCATGCCTGTAATCCCAGCACTCCGGAGGCAGATGCAGGAGGATTGCTGTGATGTGAGTTTGAGGCTGAGCTCAGGGCCAGCCTGAAACACAAAGCGAGACCCTGTCTCAAAGAAACCTAAAAAAAAAGGCAGAGAGCAGTGGAGACCCTGGGTCTTCCTCCTCAGAGCGCCTGAGAGTGGCTGCCCAGGAGGGTCTGCCCCACAGCCCCAAAGGCTATACAGGTGCTCTCGCCTCCCCAGCCCTCAGGAGTGAGGTTTGCAGGACGAGCTTTCCTGGCTCTCACGGGGCAGCACCCCTTGCATCTAGGAGAGAGCCGGAAGTCAGAGACGGTTAGCCAACCCTGTGCAATGGCACACCCAGTGAACTGCACCCCAAAAAGGGACCAGAGGGGGAGGAGAGAGGGGAAGCTGAGGCTCCGTGAGAAAGAAGGTGCCCAGGCAGCCAAAGATAGCTGGGGCCTGAATACCTCCTCCCACAACTGGGTTCCCACACCTGCCTGGGGTCCTTATCTGGGTTCTGCGCTTGAACTGAACTTGGAAGATACACCACCTCCCTGTCTGAGGCCTTGTCTGCCCAGTGCAGGCGCCACTCCCCACTTCTTCCTCAGGCAGAGGAGGTAGGGGCCACTTCAGGAGGGCTGGGGTTCCCTGGGCCCTCGGTGGCCCACCGCCATCCTGACACCTCACACTCAGAGACCTCCCTGGGGCCTGCGGAACATGGACCCTGTGGAGCACAGTGCTTCATCAAGATGCCCACTGCAGAGGTGGCACATTTGGCCTTGGCCCTGCTGCCCAGACTGCGGTGTACCTGTGCCCACATCTAGGTGATCCTGTGTTTCTCCCCTGTGGGCTCCATCCTGCGCGTCCGAGCAAGAAAATTCCCCGCCGTGGTCAACTGCACTGCCATCGACTGGTTCCACGAGTGGCCGGAAGAGGCCCTGGTGTCGGTCAGTGCTCGATTCCTGCAGGAGACTGAGGGCATTCAGGTGAGGCAGGCGATGGCACCCGGGCTGTTTCTGGGCCAGAGCTCCTCAGCCTCTTCAGCTGTAGGCAGCAGTGGCCAGGAGAAGTCACTAACAATGTCCAAGAGTCATCAGAGATAGAAGAACGTATTTCCAGCTCTGTGCCTTCCCGTGCGTGCAAGTGCAGGGCTGAGTGAGCATGCGTGTACCTGTGTGTGATAACACACTCTGCTGTGCTCTGGGGACGGGTCTGACCCCTTCAGGAGTGTGACCTCACCCAGTGCTCCCAACAGCCCCAGAAGACATCCCTTCTGAGCCCTTGTGTCTCTGAGTGGGGTCTCAGCAAGTCTTGTCCTGGGCCCCAGGTACATCTTGGAAACTCCGGAAGCCAGGAGGTTCTGGGTGGGACGGGGATGACCAGCCTGTCTCGTCCTGGCAGCCGGAAGTGAAAACCTCCATCAGCCTCTTCATGGCCTACGTGCACACCACTGTCAACGAGATGTCCAAGACATACCTGGCTACCGAGCGCCGCTACAACTATACCACGCCCAAAACCTTTCTGGAGCAGATCAAACTCTACCAGAACCTGCTGGACAAGAAGAGGATGGAACTGGTCGCCAAAATCGAGAGGCTGGAGAATGGGCTGATGAAGCTGCAGAGCACAGCCTCTCAGGTGGGCACCTCCCGGGGCCCCAGGCGTCCCCAGGCAGTGTCATGCGTGGGGCCAACCATGCATGAAGCGGCATGAGCGGGACTCCTGCCTTTGAGACTTTCACATCCAGCCCATAGAGAAAAATGGTCCAGCTTACACAGAGTCACAGCGCTTCCGTGACGATGACTGTCCGGGCATGCTGTGACAGGCAAAGGCCTGTGCCCTGCATTGGTGCTCGAGTCCAAGGCGGGCAGTGAGATGTCCCTTCTTATGCACCGCTCACATGGAGGTGCGGGGCTGAGAGAGCTTCCGCGGCCCCTGAGCCCCTCCACACTGACTGAACCGATGTAGTTTTAATCCAGGCACCTTGACTGCCAACCCCTGCAGCACCAGGAATGCCTTCCACATATGACCTGGTACATGCAGTTGGTGCTCAATAAATACCAACCTTCGAGAAAATGAAGACACCTCAACATGGGTCTCCCAGCACCTGGCTGTTTTGAGAGGTCCCCTGGCTGCCGGGCTCCACATGCCCCTGGGGGAAGTACGCCCCAGCTGACACCCTCATGCCAGCTCTGGCTTCTGCTCCTACAGGTAGACGACCTGAAGGCCAAGCTGGCAGTTCAGGAGATAGAGCTCAAGCAGAAGAACGAAAACGCAGACAAGCTGATCCAGGTGGTCGGCGTGGAAACAGAGAAGGTCAGCAAAGAGAAAGCCATTGCTGACGAGGAGGAGGTCAAGGTGGAGGTCATCAACAAGGTAGGCGCGGCATCCTGGGCAGCCTCGGGCACTGCCCCGCACTGTGCCATGACCTCCCTACCAAGTCCGGTGCCTCCTGCAGTTGGGGGGGGCAAGGCTAAGAGGTGCATGCCATGATGAGCTTCCCACGCCTGTCCCCTGGACAGGGGGCCCCATTCTCAGGCAGTCCCAGTCAGAAGAGGGCTTCCACGGGCAAATGGCTACCCAGCAGGGAAGTTCTCAAAGTGGCACCATCAGGACTCTGTAAGGAACAGGTTGACAGACCCCGGCCCAGCTTTGTCAATGGCATCTTGTCTACATTTCTTTTTTTCTTTTTTTTTTTTTTTTAGTTTTTTTGAGACAGGGTCTCAGTTTGTAGTTCAGACTGAGCATGAACTCACTCACTGTGTAGCCCAGGCCAGCCTCAGACTCTCAACAATCCTCCTGCCTCTGCCTCCCAAGTGCTGAGATTATAGGCATAAGGCACCATGCCCAGTTTTGTGGTATGTAGTAGTCGAACTTGGTGCCTTGTGCTTGCTAGTTAGATGCTGGAACCACTGAGCTAAATCCATAGCCCCTGCATTTTATTTTTTAAACCATTAAACCCAGGGCCCTTGTACTGGGCTACATCCCCAATCCTTCATATTATTTGAGACAATGTTTCACTAAGTTACTAATTTGCTTAGGTTGGGCTCATACTCGAAATCCTCCTGCCTCAGCCTTCCACAGTGCTGAGATTACAGGTGTGTGCAACCTGGCCATTTGTTTACATTTTAAGCAGAGCCCGAGGATTGGCCTAGAGGCCGTAGCAGCTGGTTGATAATCTCCCTCTGCCCTTCGTGTTGTCAGTACTGTGTCTACACCACACTTCTGAACTGAGCAGTTGCAGCCTGCCGGCTTTCCTCGGCAGTAGCATCCACGAAAGATGTCACTGTTTCCATCTTAGGGGACAGCTGCCTCCCCTGGGCTCACAGACCAGGGTCTGGAGCTCCCACCTATGCCAGGATGGGGGGACACTTGGGCCAGACTGGCTGGGAGTGTGGCCCCTTTTCTCCTTTCTTCCCACACAAGCACAGCCTGTTAGGCAGATGAGGGAGTCTGAGGCCTGGGAAATCGGTAACTCGGCCCAGGTCTGGATGGGTGGGTGACCTGGTCAGGGTCAGGCAGGACCCTGCAGCTCCTGAGTCCCTGCTTCTGTCGATTTGCTGTCTGATGCCGAACCTCAGCAGCTGATGTTCCCGCATCCTCCTCTCCAGCCCTCTGTCCAGGCTGTCATCTCGGGGATCCTCAGGCAGAAAGCAGGGGCCGCCCTGCCTCAGCTCACAGGCTGAGTGCCTCCTGTGCCCCATTCCCTCATCGGGTCCCCCCAAGCGGGGTGCAGAAAGGCGTCTCGGGAGGTTCTGTGGCAATGCTGGGCAGAAGGCCGTGGAGACACACAGGCCCCCGGGGAGTGCTGCCACCTGGCCGCTTTTCCTCAGCTCTCTGATCAGCACCCAGGGGCTCCATGTGACCTCCCTGGGCCAGAGAGAGAGAGACATGTGTGATGGGAGACAGAGGACGAGCTACCCTCTGAAGGCTCCAGTGAAATCTCTCACAGATGGGAAGACTCAGAGCCAGCAGGGGTCTGGTGGCATCTGGAGGCTGGCAGAGAACCCCCACCCTGTACCCCAACTCCACCAGTGACCAAGAGCCGGAACTGAGGGACGGGCAGAGGAGGCGGGGGACAGGAGCGAAGGCACTGTGGCCTCCTGCGACGCTCAGAGTGGCTGGGCCCCGGCTGTAGTAGGGAGGAGGCGCACCCCTCACTCCTCTCCACAGCCCCTGCCTTACACCGCGCCCCCCACCCCTGCTGTCTAGTCCGTGGATGGACAGACACACAGACAGGCCTGCCCTGACCTGTCCCATGTGGTCTCCTCTTAGAACGTCACTGAGAAACAAAAGGCTTGTGAGACAGACTTGGCCAAGGCAGAGCCGGCGCTGCTGGCCGCCCAGGAGGCCCTGGACACTCTGAATAAGGTGACAGGGCAGTGATGGTGGGATACTGGCCAGCAGGCAGGGAGCAGCCTCCGCACTGGGCTCTGGGACTCGCTCACGTGGCGTCTGCCCCCACAGAACAACCTGACGGAGCTGAAGTCCTTCGGGTCCCCGCCGGATGCCGTGGTGAATGTGACAGCCGCCGTCATGATTCTCACTGCGCCCGGGGGCAAGATCCCCAAGGACAAGAGCTGGAAGGCCGCCAAGATCATGATGGGCAAGGTGGACACCTTCCTGGACTCCCTCAAGAAGTTCGACAAGGAGCACATCCCCGAGGCCTGCCTGAAGGCGTTCAAGTGAGTCCAGCCTGCCACACCACCCTGCTGCTCTCCACCACACGGCGCCGCTCTCCACACACAGTGCCATGGCACTGCGGCCCATGACTTCCTGCTGGCCACTGTGACCAGCCCTCGACACGTCCTTGCCCTGGGGCTCAGGGTCTCGGGCCAAGCCAAGCAAGCTGGAGCCCAAGAATGGTGGGTGACCTTCTGGGCAGATGTGGATCTGTCTGAGCTGTCAGGTGTGTTGAAGTAAACCGTAGCCTCTGTAGAGACCCCCAGCACCCTCTGTCTCTCTGACCCAAGCAAGCTGGGGCAGGTGGGGAGGCTGCAGCTGGAAATCTTGTCAGCACCCAAGGCAGGAACACACAGCTCACAAGCTCAGCAACAGGGAACCCTGGGGCCGCAGGACCACGAGAGGGCTGACCACGCACACATGCACGCGCACATACACACAGCGTGCACAGACAGGCATGCATACTGAAATACACGTGTCTGTCCACACATCTGTGTACAAAGATGCACACCTATCCATACATTGCACATGTGTGCATGTACATGCTGAAATGTACATGTGCACACACCCACATGAATGCAGTTTGCATTCTCATATCACATGCATGCGCACATGTGCACCAATATGAAAGCACACATGTGGGTAGCACATCGCAGGAGTGTCCAGTAGCCTGGGAGCCACTGGCCCCATGAGAGGACACCACATCTGGAAGGAGCCCAGGCGGTTGGTGGGACTGCGAGGGCACTCTGGGGAGCTCACATTCTACCCTCTGAGTTCCAGCAAGCTCACATTCATGAGGTGCTCTGTGTTCTGCGAGCCCCAGGCCTGTTTTCTACCCTTTGTGGTCCTTGGCTGGCCACCCTTGGGAGCCCAGCCTCCTGAGCCACCAGCCTGTGCTGAGAGAGAAGGCCACAGTGCTGGCCACAGAGGCCCCTGGAGGGGGGTGAGCTGCAGAGACCCTTTGGTCATCATGGAAGGAGAGGGGAAAACAACCAGAAAAGGACATCGCCAGGTGGGGTCGTGGTCAAGATTTGTTTCTATGTAAATATTTTCTCTCCTCCGCACCAGGGAGACCTGGGGATGGAACCCAGGGCCTCACACATGCTAAGCAAGTGCTCTACCACCGAGCCACAGGCCAGCCCAGAAAAACTTCTGGAAAACTTTCCCTCAGACATTTTTCTTAGGTTTTCCACAATTGAAATAATATTCAATATGCACAATGATTTTGTACTTACCATTGTGACCAAAACAACCTCTACCTGTGTTACAAAAGCACTTCCTAAATTGCGTCTGTAAACTGCGGTCTCACCTGGCGGGAGCGGAGTCATGGTCGCGCATCCACTCCTGCACCACTGTAGTCTGGCCACTTCCACTCAGCTGTTATGTTGTGAGCAGCGGCTCCGAATGTCCCCTCCTCCTCACCCAACGCCTGTGAGGCTGCCCGCGAGGCGCGCAAGAAAGATACCCCACTTCGGTATCCACCCAGTCAGCACGCAATGGACGGGGGGAATATTTTTTTCTCTCTTTTTTTTTTTTGAGAGAGGGTCTTTCTTTGTAGTTCAGGCTGGCCCTGAGCTCAGCCTCAAACTCACATCACAGCAATCCTCCTGCCTCTGCCTCCCGAGTACTGGGATGACAGACGTGAGCCACCACACCCGGTACTGTGGTTTCTGGTACTGAGGATTGAACTCGGGACCTTGTGCTTGCCAGGCAGGTGCCTGAACCACTGAGTTAAACCCCTGGGCCAACAAGAGGGAGATTTGGTGATGCTTTCCCAGCCAAAATTCAGATTAGTTCCCAGTGAGCATTGAGAATCAACCATCCCGCTGCTCTCTGCTAACAGCTGTCCATCATGCACAGCGACGCCAGCCTTGCTTCTCAAATGCTTATTTGTAGAGGGCCCACTGCAGCGCTGCTGTCCCTCTGGGTCCCTAACCTTCCTTCCTGCAGGCTCTTTTCTTTGGCCTCAGAACTTATGTCTCACTGTGCCTGGATGTGCTGACTGAGACAGTGGCAGAGTGGGCGTGGTGAGGAGGGGTCCCTGGGCCACCTTGGGCAAGACGCTGGCACTCTCTGAACCGACTGGTGAGGCTGGAGCAAGCTGTCTTGCAGGCTGCTCTAAGGACAGTGCACACCTGGGTGCCCACGCAAGAGCTCGGTGGGCAGTCCTGGTTCTGCCACGCCCTGCTAGCGTCCTGCTGCTGCCATCGTGGCCTGTGATGCCCAGCCAGCCAGGGGAGGCTGACAGCAGGGCCTGCCTCCTGGCAGAGTCCACACAACACTGGTTTCCTCACCAGGCCCTACCAAGGCAACCCCACGTTCGACCCAGAATTCATCCGCTCCAAGTCCACAGCTGCTGCAGGGCTGTGCTCCTGGTGCATCAACATCGTCCGCTTCTACGAAGTCTACTGCGATGTGGCCCCCAAGAGGCAGGCCCTAGAGGAGGCCAATGCCGAGCTGGCAGAAGCACAGGACAAGCTGACCCGGATCAAAAACAAGATTGCGGTAAATGCTCGCTCGTCTACGGCCCTAAAACACCATGCCATGCTCATGCTGCCAGTCAATACCTCTGTTTAAATGGGTTGGCTCAGCCTGCTACTGTAAATTATTAAGCAGCTCTGGAGAGTGCAGGCAGAGGTGGGCACCAGAGCATGCCAGGGGCTGCTTGGCACACACCCCTCCACATTTAAGAGGGCACTGGGCCTTTCTAGGCTGTGCCATCCCATGCTCAGCACACACCGGGAGCTGGAAATGTAGAAATGTTTGACTTGATTTTCCAGGAACTCAACGCCAACCTGAGTAACTTAACATCAGCATTTGAAAAAGCAACAGCCGAGAAGATCAAGTGTCAGCAGGAAGCTGATGCCACCAGCACAGTGATCTCCCTGGCTAACAGGTAGCTGGCTCCTCCCCAGCTCACCCCTCCTGTCCCTTAGGCTCCCCCGAAGGGTCAGGCCCTCAGACTGCCTGGGCGGAAGAGGAAGGAGCCCAAACACACACAGCCGGGTTGCAGCGCCTGAGCTCAGCGTAATTAAGATGAACAACGTGCTTCTCCAGCCTCAGGAAACTGGTCCTGTCTCACTGCAGAGTCCCCAGTGGCCCAGCCAGGCCAGGAAACCATCCATAGGAGTGTGCCCCAGAAAGTGCAGTGGTACAAGGGCATCTTGGGGCAGGGAGCTGCTCCAGAGCCCCACAGGCTCCAAACTCTGCACCTGCTCAAGGCTGTCATGTACATCAGCGGAGCATTTGCCTGTAACCTACACATACCTCCCCTCGTCTTTAAACCACCCCGAGACTACTTAGAATCCCTGGCACCGTATTAGTGCCAGGCGAGCAATTGCCACGCTGAATCGTACAGAGCACAGAGCCAAGAGAAAAGTGTGTGGGTTCAGGCAGGTGAGGGTTTTCCTGAGTATTTTCCTGCTGCTGATGTGGGTTGAACCATTGACAGATGTGGAGTCTAAGTCTTCCTTTGTAAGCCAGGTCCTACCAAGGACTGAGCATGTGTGGAATCTAGCTCATGCCCTCTTCTGAAACCTCCCAGGCACGTTCCACCAACCTAGCCAATGCAAAACTGTCTTCCACAAAACCAGTCCCCAGTGCCAAAAAGCTTGGGAACTGCTGATTTAAAGAGCACAAAGGAAAAGCTAGGTTCAATGACACACACCTATGATCCCAGCTACTCAGGAGGCTGAGGCAGGAGGATCACAAGTTTGAGACCAGCCTGGGCATATTAATGAGACTCTACAAAAGACTACATATTAATGAGACTCAAAAAAAAAAAAAAATACACGCACACACACAAAAACAGTGAAATTGATTGATATACACACGTGTGTATATTTATTTATTTATTTATTTATTTTTTTTAGGTTTTTTGAGACAGGGTCTCGCTTTTTGGTTCAGGCTGGCCCTCAGCTCAGCCTCAAACTCACATCACAATCCTCCTGCCTCTGCCTCCCAAGTGCTGGGATTACAGGCGTGAGCCACCACACCCGGCACTGCGGTATGTGGTACTGGTTGCTGCTGGGTGTGGGTCTCCACGCCCACTATTGTTATGTGGTTACCGGGGAATCGAACCCGGGTTCTTGCGCTTGCGAGACAGGCGCCGGAACCACTGAGCTAACTCCCCGGCCCCACGTGTGTATATTTAAAGACAGGGTCTCACTTTGTAGTTCAGGCTGGCCCTGAGCTCAGCCTCAAACTCACATCACAGCAATCCTCCTGTCTCGGCCTCCCGAGTGTGGTATGTGGTGCTGATTGCCAGTGCGCATGAGTCTCCATGCCCACTATTGTTGTATGTGGTACTGGGGATCGAAAATGGGCCCTTGCGCTTGCAAGACAGGTGCTGGAACCACTGAGCTAAATCCCCGGCCCTTTTGTTGTGGTTGTTGTTGTTGTTGAGATAGACTTTTGCTATGTGGCCCAGGCTGGCCTCAAACTTGTGATCTTCCTGCCTCAGCCTTCTGAGTGCTAAAATTACAGGTCTGTGCCACCACGCCCAGATTTAAATATATACTATTTAACTCCAAATATCTAAAATTTTCTCATTTCACTGTATGATCCGTATAAAAACTATCAGTGAGCTGTGTGAGGTGCTTGTTTTCATCCTGAGCCTTTGAAACCTGGTGAGAACTCAGTGCCCAGAACACTTCCATGGAGGTCCCACCCCTCCAGACCTTGAGCCCGGGCCACAGAGTCAGCTCTGGGCCCAGCTTCCTCTCTTTTCATTTGTTTTTGTGCTGGGGACTGAGTCCAGGGCTCTCACAGAGCTACGCACCCGTCCTTTCTCACTTTTTCTTTCTGAGAGAGTCTCACTAAGTCACTGAATTGCCCCGGCTGGCCTCGGAGCCGCAGTCTCCTGCCTCGCCTGTCCGGATGCTGGGCTTGTGCGTGGGCCACCACACCCAGCTGTTTCTTTAGTAGCAAGAGGACAAATCTGGTTCTGCTAAATCCATCCTGGCTGAAAGCAGACTTCCAGCAGATGAGATTTCAACACTCTCTGGTCGTTTAGAGGATCAAACCTGGGACCTTTGTTACATCTCAGTCATGTTGGCTTTGTTCTGCTTTTTGTTTTGTTTTTTGTTTTTTCGAGACAGAGTCTCCCTTTGTAGTTCAGGCTGGCCCTGAGCTCAGCCTCAACTCACATCACAGCAATCCTCCTGCCTCTGCCTCCTGAGTGCTGGGATTACAGGCATGAGCCACCCGCCCAGTACTGTGGTTTGGTTGCTGCTGGGTGTGAGTCTCCACACCCAGTATTGTATGTGGTTACCGGGATGAAACCCAGGTCCTTGTGCTTGTAAGACAGGCACCGGAACCACTGAGCTAACTCCCCGGCCCCTCTGCTTTGTTTTCTAGTGCAGGGGATGAGTGGCTTCCACACGGAGCTGTGCTCCCCATGCTTTTTCTTTTTTTTTGAAACAGGGTCTCACTGAGTCCCTTAGTACTGGCTCAAATTTGTAATCTTCCTGCCTTGGCTCCCCAGTGCTGGGATTACAGACAGGGCCTCCAGTGCCCAGCTTCCAGCTCAGCCCTGGGTTTGCTCCTCCCAGTGGCTGGTGGCCAGTGACTGGTGAGGGGTCAGCCTGGCCTGGGAAGCCTTGTGGGGCTAAGGCTGCTGGATTTGGCCTGAAGGTGGTGCAGATACACACTGCCACAAGTCTGAGGTGCCAACATCACCTGCCAAAGACATCAGAGTGCACTTAAGGCTGTTAAGAAGGAAGGGCTGCTGGGTGGTACCAGCAACACCTCTGTCCGTGTGTCCAGGTGCCAAGACTCAGCACATCTGCTGCTGTGTTCATGCTCACGGGGTACATTTAGGTCTGAGGCCAGTCCTCCTGCCGGTGGCCTGCAGGGCAGGAAGCAGGAGACACATGCAAAGCCTGGTGCTCATTGGATGCTAACGTGTTCCGCAGCCAGTGTGACCCCACCAGGAGTCCACCACTCGTGAGCCACGCATGGGCTTACGTGTGTCCAGGAAGCACCTTCTGCCTGTGGGTGAAAGGTTCAGGCAGCATCCATGTAGACAAGACATAGCGCAGGCAACCTGGGGCTGGGTCACAGCATCCCGGATGCCGCCGCAGCATGCTCACTGCTGAGCAGGAGCCCGGCAAGGCCCCATTTAAAGGCAGAGGCCTGGTCTTCTGGTCCTGCCTAGGCCCCAACTGTGCCCTCACGTCCTCTTCCAGGCTGGTAGGAGGACTCGCTTCAGAGAATGTCCGCTGGGCCGAGTCGGTGGAGAACTTCAAAAGGCAGGGAGTCACCCTGTGTGGGGACGTCTTGCTGGTCTCCGCCTTTGTCTCCTATGTGGGCTACTTCACCAAGAAATACCGAAATGAACTGATGGATAAATTTTGGATCCCTTATGTGAATAACTTAAAGGTAAGAGGCGCGGTCCTGTTGGGACTCAGGCAAGGGCGGCGCCAGCACCGACTGTGCCCTCACTTCAAGGTAGAGGCCGTAGACAGGCCCACCGGCATGGCTGACGTTCCGGCTGCAGCACACAGCTGTCCTTCACATGCCAGGCCCGTCTCCTCCCCAACATCGGCTCCTCCAGCCTCCAGTGCGGGGTGCGACGTATTTACCCTGCTCCCCTAAAGCAGAATGCCTCTTGGGCTCGGCAGGTCCCCATCCCTATCACCGAAGGCCTGGATCCCCTGAGCCTACTGACAGATGACGCGGATGTGGCCTCGTGGAACAACCAGGGCCTCCCCAGTGACCGCATGTCCACCGAGAATGCCACCATCCTGTGCAACACAGAGCGCTGGCCCCTTATTGTGGATGCCCAGCTGCAAGGGATCAAGTGGATCAAAAACAAATATGGGAGTGAACTGAAAGCCATCCGCCTGGGCCAGAAGAGGTGTGTGCCAGGGAGAGCCAGGGACTGGGGCCCGCTGTGGCCTGGCTGACGCAGCTACAGACACACTTGGGCTCGGTGTGTGTTGATGTGGATGTGTACACACCACACAGCACAGGCCGAGGAACTGGTGTGGGCAGGGCGTGCTGGGCACTGCAGAATCAAACCCAGGTAGAGGGGCCTGGATGGGCTCAGGCTGCTCCCCGCCAGCTGCTGGAGGCGGCAGGCGGCTCAGGTTCTCATCTCTGGTGCACATTTGCTTCCTGGTTGGGGAGCTCTGGCTGCAGCCCTGCCTGGCCCCCTGGGTCACTGGACAGGCACACAGGGCGGGATGTGGATGTGGGGTGGGGACTGTCACTTTTGCTTCCAGTGACTTAGGAAGAAGGGCTCCAGCTCTTGCAGGAAAGGATGAGCCGTTGCTCCTTGGTGACCCTCCACCCTCACTGGGCGGCCACCTCCCGGGGCAGGCAGGGTTCCTGCCCAGGGCCTACGGTTGTGAACTGGCTTCTGGACTGTCCCCATAGCTATCTGGACATCATCGAGCAGGCCATCTCAGCAGGGGACATCTTGCTCATCGAAAATATTGGTGAAACCGTGGATCCTGTGCTGGACCCGCTACTGGGCAGGAACACAATTAAAAAGGGAAAGTGAGTTGTTTCCACCTCTGGTTTAGGGGCCTGGGGTGGGTGGTCGAAGGGCTGCTCAGACGGCTCTCTGCTCTTCTGGGAAACAGCAAGCCCTCACCAACATGCAGACGGGGTGAGGGACCCCTGGCCTGAGTAGGCTGAAGAGCACCCGTCACAGTGAAGGCGTCTATACACCATGCAGTGGTGACTGTCTTCGTGGAGTGCTTTCCTTCCTTATGCATTTTGTAAATCTTGAGATTGTATTTCACAGTATAAATTATGGTGACGTTAACCATAATAAAGTGTCCAATTCAGTGGCATTTAGTACAAATACTATGTTGGGCAACTGCCACATGTCTAGTTCCACAACATTTGCACCACACAGAAGGAAACCCTGTACCCCTTAGATATCACCCTCATGCACCCTCCCGGCCGAGGAGACATTTTTTTTTAGGTTTTTTGAGACAGGGTCTTGCTTTGTGGTTCAGGCTGGCCCTGAGCTCAGCCTCAAACTCACATCACAGCAATCCTCCTGCCTCTGCCTCCCAAATGCTGGGATTATAGGCGTGAGCCACCACGCCCGGCACTGTGGTATATGGTACTGGTTGGTGCTGGGAATGAGTCTCCATGCACGGTATTATATGTGGTTTCTGGGGATCGAACCCGGGTCCTTGCGCTTGCAAGACAGGCGCCGGAACCACTGAGCTAACTCCCCAGCCCCGGAGGAGACTAGTATTAAGAAACTATTATTGGGCCGGGGATTTAGCTCAGTGGTTCCAGCGCCTGTCTCACAAGCACAAAGGCCTAGGTTCGATCCCCTGGTAAACACATAACAACACTGACTGGATGTGGAGACTCACGCCCAGCAGCAACCAGTACCACATACCACAGTCCCAGGCATGGTGGCTCACACCTGTAATCCCAGCATTCAGGAGGCAGAAACAGGAGGATTGCTGTGATGTGAGTTTGAGGCTGAGTTCAGGGCCAGCCTGAACTACAAAACGAGACCCTCTCTCAAAAAAAAAAAAATTATTATTAATCTGTTTTCTGTCTTTACTGTAATTCTGCCTTTTCTAGATATTTCATACAAATAGATTTATGCGTGTTTGTTTTTGTTGAGACATAGTCTTGCTCTGTAGTTTAGGCTGGCCTTGAACTCATTGTGTAGTCTAGGCTGGCCTCAAACTCGAAGTGATCCTCCTGCCTCAGCCTCCCAAGAGCTTATGTCTGTTTTTGCAGCACTAGAATCTGATAGAGGGCCTTTGCAAAGTTACATCCCCAGTCCTCTTATTACTTTTTGTTTTGAGACAAGATCGTGCTATGTCACTAACTGCCAAGGCTGGACCTGAGCTTTTAACCCACTTGCCTCAGCCTCCCCAAGTCCTGAGATTATAGGCAGGTACCATGATGTCCCAGCGTGTCCTTGTGTCTGGTTCTTTATCCTTCACATTGTGTTTTCAAGGTTCACTCCGTGTTGTAACAAGTATCCGTTTCCCTTTCTCTTGTACAATAGGATAACATTCTGACAGCATAAGCATGGAACTTGGATTACTTCTGTGTATAGACAGTAGCTCAGGTAGGAGCAGGCTGGTAATCTCAGCACTCTAAGAGGCTGAGGCAGAAGATCAAAGTCAAACCATGCCCGGGAAATTTACCCAGACACTGTCTTAAAATTTACAAAGTAAAAGAGCTGGGAAGGCAGCTGAGTGCAAAGGACCCTGGATTCAATCCCTAGAACCACCAAAAAAAAAAAAAGTTTTTTTCAATTTAGAAAAGAAAAATGTAAATCACGTAAAAATGCAAATGTCAGCACTGATAGGAAGCACTATTTGTGTAGGGCTGCCCACAAAGTCCAGGCTGGAGGGGACGGGTAAATATGCTGGCTCCTAGACTCTGAGAGGGGCCCGACGTGTGTGCTGGCCCTGGTGTGAACAGTGAGACCCCAAAGTGAGCTCAGTCAGAGACAGCAGAGCAGGCTTCAGACAGGAGCACCCACCCCAGAGGGCCTGGCCTGGGGCTCCAGTGTCAGACCCACAGCTGGCCTGAGTCAATCCCAGGGCAGGGGCTTGCAGAGCACTTCTGTCCAGGGTCCCAGGACCGTGTGCAGAGGTGCACACACGCCACTGTGCAGGTGACCCAGGCCCTCAGAGAAGGGGACAGCTGTGGGCTGCAGGGGCCACACCCAGGCCATTTGTGGGGCACCACGAACATTGAAGGCCTAAGGGGGCGCCAGGGAGTGAGTGCCACGGGGCTTGAGAGCTGGCTCCGCGGCCTCTGGGGGTGCTGCCTGGGCGCCGGGGAAGAAAGGGTGTGGGAGTGTCGGTCCTGCACTGATCTGGTGCCCTGTGCCCGTTGTCCTGAATGGAGCTGTGAACACCGGGCACCCCCTGGAGCCCAGGGGCCGCCAACCTTGAGCAAGAACTGGGTAGATGGGGTTGATTTTGAGGTTGTTCAGGGTGCAGTAGAGCAGGGACGCTCCCCTTCACCACACAGAAAGAAACCCCGTAGCCCGCCCGTGGGCAGCCACCAAGCAGTATGCAGGTGGCCCTGTCCCTTGATTTCGCCTCTCCTGTGCTCCCTGCAGGTACATTAAAATCGGCGACAAGGAGGTGGAGTACCACCCCAACTTCCGCCTGATCCTGCATACCAAGTACTTCAACCCACACTACAAGCCCGAGATGCAAGCCCAGTGCACACTCATCAACTTCCTGGTCACCAGAGATGGGCTTGAGGACCAGCTCCTGGCCGCTGTGGTGGCCAAAGAGCGCCCAGATCTGGAGGAGCTGAAGGTAGCGACCCCAGCAGGGGCCCTGTGCCAGGTGCTGAGGTGGCTCCAGGTGTCTCTCGGAAGGAGACCCCGCTCACGTGTGGAGCTGTGTCTTTCTGCCCAGCAGAGCGAGTCGTTCTTTCCGAGCTGTCTCTTCTCAGCTCCACCTCCCTCCTTGGGCAGCTTGGGGGTCCTGCCCCAGAGAACGCTGTGCAGCTGCTGGTGCCAGCGCTCTCTGGGTCACACACGGGGCTCAGGGGAGTCTTGCTCACCTGTCTCCTGTTCCTCCACAGCAGTGGGTCCAGGGCCATTGTTTCTTGCAGGCTGGGTGCCATTCTTTTCTTCTGATGCCCAGCTGGCAGGGTCCTCACTATGGCTAATGGGAGGCCTAGCCTGTGCCCGGGATGCAGAGGCGAGGCTGGGCGCCACTAACTCTGCTCCCTGGGTCCCTGCCTCCCCTTAGGCAAACCTCACCAAGTCTCAGAATGAATTCAAGATTGTCCTGAAGGAGCTGGAGGACTCTCTCCTGGCCCGTCTGTCGGCTGCCTCGGGGAACTTTCTTGGAGACACTGCCCTGGTGGAGAATCTGGAGACCACCAAACACACAGCCAGTGAGATTGAGGAGAAGGTAGGAGCTGGCCCCGGCTGCCGTGGCCCACCTGGAGCACACAGGAGGGTGGCAGCTGGGCCATGGGAGCCGGCACAGATGGGCAGGAAGAGGCCATGGCCACGGAGCCCCCAAGAGGTGGTGGGGAGAGGGGGCCGGGCCACTCAGTACTGCTGTCCACAAAGGGCACCCTGGGAGCAAAGGGCTTCGGGTGGGTGGGCCACCAGCTTGTCCACCTGCTTGTCCACGGCTTGTCCACCTGCCGGTTCCACCCTAGTCCCTTGTGTTTGTTTTGAGGTGCAAGAGGCAAAAATCACAGAAGTCAAGATCAATGAGGCAAGAGAGAACTACCGCCCCGCCGCGGAGCGGGCGTCCCTGCTCTACTTCATCCTAAACGACCTCAACAAAATCAACCCCATTTATCAGTTCTCGCTCAAGGTTGGCGGCCCCTGGGCTCCAGGGGGGTGCCCGGTGTTCACAGCTCCATCCAGGACAGCGGGCACAGGGCACCATATCAGTGCGGGGCCGACACCCCCACCCTGCTCCTCCCTGGCGCCCAGGCAGCACCCCCAGAGGCCGCGAAGCCAGCTCTCACGCCCTGCGCTCACTCCCTGACACTTCCCCAGGCCTTCAATGTGGTGTTCGAGAAGGCCATCCAGAAGACCGCCCCCGCGGACGAAGTCAAGCAGCGCGTGGTCAACCTGACAGACGAGATCACCTACTCCGTCTTCATGTACACGGCCCGGGGGCTCTTCGAGCGGGACAAACTCATCTTTCTGGCCCAAGTTACATTTCAGGTACGATTGAGCCTCACCATTCAGGTGCACCCTGTGAACCAGCCACAGAGGAGTCCCTGGGAGTCTGGAAGGTACAGATCCTGAAGTGCTTTGCTCAGCCCTGGAGAATCCAAAGCTGCATCCTAGCCAGGTTCCCAGGTGACTGTAAAGGCCAAGGAGTGTGACATGGAATACACCTAGGGTTTGTGTAGTCCACATGGAGAGAGACTGAGGAAGGGTCAATTAGGATTTTACAAAGAAATGCTGTTATATTACATTTAAGTAGTGCTCCATAAGTTGTCCCCTTAGCGCTTAGCCCCCCATGGATACTAAGTCATATTTTTATTCTTTGGAGGGTTTATCTTGGATTTTTGTTTGGTTTTTTTGAGGCATGGTCTCACTATGTTGCCAGGCTGACCGGAAACTCATGGTGATTGTCCCACCTCTCTCGCCCTATGCTCGGATTACAGAGTGCACCACCACGCCTGACAGGCTCTGCTATGTAGTCTGGCTGGCCCTGAACTCCCCACCTCCTGACACGGTCTCCTGAATGCCACTACACCCACCAAAGCAGGGATTTAGCTCAATGGTTCCAATGCCTCCTTTGTAAGCCCAAGGTCCCGAATTTGATCCCCAGTAAAAAAAGAAAAGTTATACTCCCGTTTATACAGTCCTGCAGAACTTTTTAAAGTTTTATGATTCATTAAACTGATTTAAAAGAAAAATGAATGGGTTTAAAAATCTATCTCAGTTATGCATAATGGTGTGTATCTGTGGCCCTCGCTACTCGAGAGGCTGACAGGGTATCAAGTCCAGCCTAGACAACACAGTGAGACCTTGTTTCAAAACACTTCAGATAGTAAGAACTTACTCCTCATGGTCTAGAATCTGGAAGCCCAAGGTCACGGCACTGGCATCCGGTGAGGGGCTCTTACTACAAGATCACAGAGTGGGAGCTGCAAGGCTGAGACAGCGAAAAAAGCCGGCTGCCTGGTTGAAGGACGCTGCTTCCTTGACAGTGGCATGAGCCCCGCACTCAGCCCGCGGCCCAGTCACCACCCTGCCACACTGGGGCGTAAGCTCAGCCAGGTTTCTCGGGTTCATAGCCAAACCATGAAATCCCCCTTTTAGTCTCGTTCATGCCACAGTACAGCTGTGGGCAGGGGGGTGGGCATTGGTGCCAACCCAGCCTGAGTCCAAATGCAGACCTGGAGCCAGAGGGTCCAGGCCTGAGGTTTCTCCTCTCAGCCTCTGACTCACGCGTTCACTGTGAGTTTTCTGCTAAAGGTCCTCAGAGTCTTCCGCATGCCCTCTAATTTGCTGGGATACAAAACTCTACCCTCAGGCCACAGGAACAAATTTTTGTTTGACCAAAGGAAGAATGGACTTGGAAGAAACTCTCTCGGGTGTCTGAACAGAGTGGCTATCTGGGCACCTCGTGCTGGGAGCAGCAGCACCTGTGCAGTGACCATGGGCTCAACTCCCTGTCACCCAGCGGAGACAGAGGGTGCCGCTGCCTGCCCTGGAAGAGCCACAGCAAAATGACCCAGGCCAGGGGCTGGGGACCCAGGGAGCTGGCACATATGAGTGATAAGATGGTAGAGAACAAGGACTGAGCAACTTCACTCCAGGATATGTATATGTATGTGTACAGATTTAAAAACAGGCATGCAATGGCAACATGTGCAAACCATTGGATATCAAGCAGAAAATAGAGCAAGTACCAGCATGCGTGATGACACGAGTTCATCTCACAGACCTCCCTGCACGCAAGGGGCCGGACACAAGCGATCCACAGGGTCTGACCCCACCGTGCAGAGCTCCATCCAGAACAGGTCAATAAATCTTGGAAAACCGACAGAGAATGGACGGCCCCACGGAGGGAGACTGGTGAGAAGGACCCAGGACTTTCTGGGCTGATGGAAATGTCCTGAATCTTGTTTAGCGCAGTGGTTACCTCATGCACCCACTGGCAAAAGTCAAACTTTAATTAAAATTAACATCAGAATCAACACGAGGCTGGGCATGGTGGCACATGCCTAGATTCCCAGCATTCAGGAGGCTGAGGCAGAAGGATCACCATGAGCTCAAGAGTACCCTGGGCTACCTAGTGAGACCTTGTCTCAAAAAACAGGAAAAAAATCAATACTTAAGAACTGGTTGTTAATATATATGTAAATTTCACCGCAAGAGAAAACAAAATTAGATTCTGGAACAACAGAGGAAGTCTGAAAAGCAGTTTTCAAACCTTCCTCTGTCCCTCATAAAAACCAATGGAGAAGCCAGAGGGAAAAAGGCGAGATTCAGCCCGTGTCCAGAGCAGAGCCAGCGATGAGGCAGGAGTCCCTGCTGAGCGGTGATTTTGCTTTTCACGGTTTCAGCCACCCGCTCTCCCCTGCTGTCTGCAAATATTAAATGGAAAATTCCAGAAACAAGTCACTCATGAGTTATAAATAACTTTTATTACAGTATATTGTCATAAACAGGTATGGGGGCAAGGAACGACCAAAGCATATTACATGCATGTGCAAATGTGCCAAAATGAAGCCTGCTGGTCTGTGAGACTAATACACACAAGGAAACCTCAGGTATCCAGAGTGTCGTCCACCAACATTCACAGCCACATTATTCACCCAGCCAAAAGCCAAAGATGATTCACAAGAGCCCAGCAAGCCGAGTCCCGGGGCCGGCGCCTGGAGAACACAGGGTGGCGTGTCCTGGGATGGAATGTTAGCTCCGTCTTCAAGAGGAACGAAATTCTGACCCACATGCTCCGACAGACGAACCTCAGCGACATGCCCAGTGAAGAAAGCCACGTGCGAACGGCGCAGAGGACGTGACTCCATTCAGACAGGGCATGCAGGAGTCAGTCCTAAGAGACAAGTAGACCAGAGGTGGCCAGGGGCTGGGGTGGACAAGTGGGGGCGGCTGGCTGAGGAAAGGTTTCCCATTGGGGCAGTGAGAGGTCCTAAAACTAGCTTATACCTCTGAGTCACAGCTTGATGTGGTTAAAATAATAAGCCTTGTATTTATACCAATTTGAAAACACAAAAAAGGGGAAGGCCAAGTTTGGCCCCAAGCCAAAGGCAGTGCGAACCTGATCTTTCACCTAATGGTGTTCTCCTCTGTTGATGATTCTTATCTGAATTTCTTCTCTTTTTGAGACAGGATCTCCTTGGTGTTGAATTCACTTTGTAGTCCAGGCTGGCTTCAGCCTCCCATCTCCCCGAGCTGGTGCATAAGGTGACAGACTGACAGCCGCCATGGCACGGCTGCCTGGCGGCCCACCCTGAACATCACTCACCATCCCTCAGGTCTTGTCCATGAAGAAGGAGCTGAACCCAGTGGAGCTGGACTTCCTCCTGCGCTACCCTTTCAAGGCCGGGGTTGTCTCGCCGGTGGACTTCCTGCAGAACCAAGGCTGGGGCGGGATCAAGGTGGGTCTTCACACTCCAGCTGTGTCCTGTCTTCTCGCCAAGGCTGAAGGTGTCTGTAAGGCCAGATGGCAAGGAGCTGGGGCCTCCAGAAGAGTCAGGAAAGTGAGAGTCCACAGAAGGAGACGGAAGGCAGATGGACGGCTGCCAGTTCCCAGAAGGCCCAGTGCTCCTAGGGGCTGACATGACAGGTCCTTGCCGGCCTGTGCACAGCCCAGAGCCACAATGGGGACCCCTTCCCCAGGGCCCTCTTAGCCTCTGCCCACCAGAGTGCAAAGGGAAAGGTCACCTCTCAAATTCCTGGCTGTACAGTCCAGGAACTGCAAGTCCCAAGTTTTAAGTCCCAGCCCGAACAGACCTAATAAAGAAAGCAGACCTAGGCCG
Organism: Petromus typicus; assembly: GCA_004026965.1. Taxonomy (NCBI): domain Eukaryota; kingdom Metazoa; phylum Chordata; class Mammalia; order Rodentia; family Petromuridae; genus Petromus; species Petromus typicus. Next base: position 64,605 of record PVIR01005858.1, read on the forward strand.
GACGGCTCTGTCCAGAGGCTGGCCTCAGGTGACACGAGGGACAGTCACTGTTTTAGTGACAGGCCACTCAGGGCCCTGGGTGCCTCTGGAGGCCATGGCCTCTCCTCTGGGAACTAAGGGGTATCAGGGAAGGTGCCCCCTAACTGCCACATCTGTCGTAGGCTCTGGCAGATATGGATGAGTTCAAGAACCTGGACAGTGACATTGAAGGGTCTGCCAAGAGGTGGAAGAAGCTGGTGGAGTCCGAGGCCCCCGAGAAGGAAGTCTTCCCGAAGGAGTGGAAGAACAAGACAGCCCTGCAGAAGCTCTGCATGGTGCGGTGCATGCGGCCAGATCGCATGACCTATGCTGTGAAGTGAGTGTCCTGGGCATGGGGGAGGGTGCCAGGGGCAAGGCTATGAGCTGCCTGGCTGGGCGGCCTGCACATTTCCACGCATGCCCCAGCTGGTCTCTAGCCCCATTTTACAGAGGAAGGCAGCAAGGCCCCTGGCCCACGTGGATCTTTGGTACCGACCTGTGAGCCTGAGCGCTCACTGACTCTCCATGTTTAGATATGGTCAGTGGGACCGCTGCACCCTGACCCACAAGGCAGGACGGCCTGTGACTCATGACAGGAAGACAGGCAATGAAGTTCCCGTCCTCATGGCCATACCAGTGAAGAAGTGGCAAACCCCAGCTTGGGCCGTGGCTCTTAACAGCTGTCCTTTGTGGATGTCTGCTGCGGCTCATTCACAAGTGACCCGACCCCTTCTGTATTAGAAGGATGGGCTGCACCTAAGGGGCAGAGGGGCTCGCACAAGCTGAGCCCGGGGCCCATGCTCATGGCTTGGGCAGGCGGCTTCTTTCCTTTTCAGTTTCCCAGCAGCATGCATGTGGCCAGAGTTCCCAAAAGATCCACAGCCCTAACAGAATTCCCCTCTGACAAAGCAGGGGCCTGACTCACACCCACTGGTTATTCACCGACTTTTTGTTTTGCTCTGTTTTGCACAGAGGGAAAAGAAAAAAAGCCAGGAGGGGTGGGCAAGGCTGGATGAAAAGAAACAAGAGCCCACTGTGGTGCAGGAGGGCTGGGCTGGATGGGAAGGCAGCAGGGCAGGCTCCACTCCCCCTACAAGCTGCCTGGTGGACGAGGTAACTAACAAATGCAACACAGTTCCATTCCTGGCTAGGTGCAGGCTCAGTGTATCCCTGGAGGCCCCTGGTGACCCCAGGTCACATCCGCATTCCGACGGACAGAACATCTGTAGTCTGCATGGGCTCAGGAATCTAGAGCCCAGTGGAGACTACAGCGTGGAAACGAGTACCAGACAGCTGCCCAGGAAGTCCCGGCGAGCAGGCCAAGCGGGGAAGGCAGAGCCCCCGGAATTGCCCCAAAGCACAGGGGAGAGGCTGGAGCAGCTGGAGGAGGACAAGGGACCTTGAGCACTCAGACCGCCTCCGAGGAGCAGGTTCTCCTGGAGACACAATCGGTGATCGCGGCCTTGGGTGGGGAGCAGCGTAGTGTAAGCAGCTGCCTGTGGTCAGGGGCACAGCAGATTCCTGAAACCCAAACCAACCAGAACAACACTCCCCTCTCCCTACGAGGGCTATGTGAAGCCTGGGCTGACCCCAATGCAGATAGAGAGAGCTACAGGGCTGGCAGTGGGACTCACTTTTCTGCTCACCTCTTAGCGACACTGCTCGGATTTGAACTTCCTTCCGCCCAACCCGGTCCCCAGGGGACTTTGTGTGCGGCGAGGTGGGGGGCTTCTCCTAGTACAGCTCTGGGGTTGGCTCAGAGCAAGAGCACACTGCTGACCCCTGGGAAACGGAATGTGCCAGTGACAGATGGAGAAAGCACACACAGTCCTCTTGCCGCTAGGAGACCAGAACAGCTTTCCACAGAAAGTCCACCAAGAAAAGCTTCATCTTCTTGGGCCATTTCTTTCTGTGCCTACACATCAGTTTATCATGGACCCCAGAAAGTCTAGGGTTGCTGCCAAACTCTCGGGCCAGAACCGTGGGCTCTATGGCTCTCGGGTCTAACAACACACATCTCCGCAGAAACTTCGTGGAAGAGAAGATGGGCAGTAAGTTTGTGGAAGGCCGGAGTGTAGAATTTTCCAAGTCCTATGAGGAGAGCAGCCCGTCCACCCCTATCTTCTTCATCCTTTCCCCAGGGGTGGACCCTCTAAAAGATGTGGAGGCCTTGGGTAAGTGCCACGTGCCAGTGCCATCCTCCAAACCAGGGGAATGCGAATCCAAACCCCAGTGACCCCGGGGTCACTGTATCAGAAAGATACCCTGTACCCCAGAACACGCACTGGCAGGGGTGTGGAGACGGAAGGCTGGGCACAACATTGGTAGGAATGTGAAATGCTGCAGCTGCTGGGAGAAACTGTTTGGAGTTTCTCGGTGTATCACACACAGAATGACCCTACGGCCCAGCAGTTCCACTCCTTGGACCGCAGTATTCAGGGCTGGAGGTACTGTTCCATGGTGAAGCCCTTGGCTGTTGTGCAGGAGGCTCTGAGTTTGATCAACAGGGCCCCAACCCCCAGAAAGGCGGCAGATACTCAGACAAGTACATGACATAAACATGCATTCACAATAACCAAAAGATAAAAATGATGTAAATATTCAAGTGACGCAGGGAGAGCAGACCTCGTAGCGCTGCCCTGCTGGGTATTTTTCTGCTACCATGAGGCAGTGTTCTGATATGAGCTCCCGCACCAATGAACCCCGGAGACATTATGCTCAGTTAAAAGAAGCTGGACACAAAAGGCCTCGAATTGAATGATTCCGTTGATGTGAAATGTCGACAGAGGCAGAAAATGGGCTGGGGAGGGATGTGGAAGACGATTTCCTATCAGGCACAAAGATGTCCCGGAGCCCAGGGGTCAGTTGCACAATGTGGTGAGTGTACCAAGTCTTGGGCCGTGCGCTCTAGGATGTGTACTGGTTAGCTTGCAGTGAGGCATCTTTCCCCACAGTAAACAAGATGGGGGTGTGTGGAGTTCCTGGCTGGCGGGGACCTTTATCACTGAATCATCGCTGTACTTTTCCTGTTTTTCCCTTCTTTAGGAAAAAAACTGGGATTTACCATAGACAACGGGAAACTCCACAATGTGTCCCTGGGGCAGGGGCAGGAGGTGGTGGCCGAGAACGCTCTGGATGTGGCTGCCGAGAATGGGCACTGGGTCATTCTGCAGGTGAGGCCCTTGACTCAGCACGGCGGCCTTGGGGCTAGGAACCCGACAGGAAGTGGCATATTTGGGGAATTTAATAAAAAATGTGGGACGGCATCTGCAACCCCAACAGGAGAAAGCAGACCCTGCAGCAGCAGCTCGGCCTGCAGTGGCTTGGGGAGGATCCTGGGGGCCAGGTGACCTCGCTGTGTGCAGGGAGGGTACGGACGTCCTCCGTAACTTAGTGCAAGAACTATTAGAAGTATCCCAATGCCCACCTGGCTAGAGTGGGCAGCAGGAGGGGGCACCATTAGGAAGAGCCCAGTCTTGCCAGGGTGTGGGGCACAGTAGCCACTCCCCATGGGCCTGGATACAGCAACTGACCCTTGGGCTCGGCTGCAGAACATCCACTTGGTGGCCCGGTGGCTGAGCACCCTGGACAAGAAGTTGGAGCGCTACAGCACAGGCAGCCACGACAACTACCGTGTGTTCATCAGTGCCGAGCCCGCGCCCAGCCCCGAGTCCCACATCATTCCTCAGGGCATCCTGGAGAATGCCATCAAAATCACCAATGAGCCACCCACGGGCATGCATGCCAACCTGCACAAGGCCCTGGACCTCTTCACCCAGGTAGGGCACCTGCATGGAGCCAGCGTCAGTTTGATGCTGTCACTTCCCAGCTTGGGGGGAGCCCCAGCCTGGTGTCCCGGCCTCTGCGGACACCTCTCCTCCATTACCTTGTCTCTGAAAGACTGTGTGGGCCCATTACTCAAGTGGTCCCAGCCCTCCTGCACGGTGCAGGCAAATCCCAGAATGGTGAACTCGGCACTGCCGGCTCCTATGGTGGCCTCTGAGGATCAGTCAGCTTTCCCAAGGCTCCGCCATTGTCACTGTCTAGAGGCATGCACTGGGCTGAAGGCCAGCTTCAGGTGATGGGCCGCAACACCCCACCCAACACTGGAGGAGGCGATCTCCCCATCAGAGCTCCCAACCCACCGCCATCAGTAGGAGGGATGCCATGGTCCACCTGTCCTCCTCCACTACGATGCCTGGCCTCACTTGGCAGGGCCTCCTGTACCCCCGCTTCCACCTGGAGTCTGTGCCCTTCCCCTACCCTGGAAGCTCACGACCTCAGGGGCGCGTCCACACCGTCCGGTCTTCCTACCCGCCCCCCTGCTGCTCTGCAAACCCCGGCATGTGTTCACTCTGTGGACACACCCTTGTTTTCCACTGGGCATCAAAAGATAGGCGCATTTTTTATATGTGTTACAGTAAAAGACATATTGTCACTAACTGTCCTTCAAATACCTGCCCTGCTTTGAGCACCCTTCTCCCTTCACGTGGGTACTTTTCTGAAGCAGTTCAGGAAGTCCTTCTTCACCAGCATTTTTATGAGGTGATTTAAAAAAAAAAAAAAGGTGACTGCCGCTGCCAGGTGCCATCCAGAGAAAGGCGGGCTCATAGAACATCCCAGCGTGTCCTCACCCCCTTACTCACCACATCTGGCATGGGGCACCTTCTGGCTCTTCCTCAAAATCAAAATGGCCGTGAAAGTTAAATATTTTAAATAGACGGGACGTCAAGGCAGCCACAACAATGTGACTAAAGAGATGAAAGAGGGCCTGCAGACCTGCTTCTGAGAGCGGCAGGAAGGACAGGTTAAATGGGCTGGGAGCAAGGGGGTGTTCTGAGGGGGACAGTGGCCACGGCTTTTCCTAGGGTAACTTTTTCTTTTCTTTTTTTTTTTTTT
>PVIR01005859.1:0-69480 GCA_004026965.1 Petromus typicus
TTCACCCTGAGGTCCTCCAGGCAATCTCACACTGTGACTGTTTCAAACAGCTGCCATGTATGTTGGAGCAAGCCATCAAGCTCTGTGCCCACTCCATGCTATCCTCCCTTCCTGGCATTCTCTGCAATAAATCTGATTGCAAACAGGCACGATAGTACATGCTGTAACCCTGGCGGTCTGGGAGGCTGAGCCAGGAGGGTAGCAAGTTCGCTCTCAGCCTGGGAAACTTAGAAGTTGAGTGTTACCTAGTTTTGTCTCTGCAATAGCTCCGTAAGAATGATCTGAGCCAATACCCAGAACAGTTAGGAAGGTCGAACCTCAGTTCTGCATCCCCAGCATTGTTACAGTGACTCCCATCCCCATTAGAGCCTGAGGGGCACCAGTCCCATGAGCTGCCCAGCACCGCTGAGGTCAGGGTTACAGAGGGATCCCAGGCCACCCAGAGTGGGCAAGGGCCCTTCCTTGCTCATCTGGTACTGAGGCTGCCCTCCCTGAGGGGACTGGACAGAAAAGCCTCCTGCAGTCTCCACAGCACCCAAGTCCTATCTTCAGCACAGGAGGACACCACCTCCCTCGGGGCTCCATCTACACATGGAAAGCCAGAAGGGGCTTGGCTGTGACTGGACTCGTCTTGCTATTCCTTCTGAGTAACCCAGCTACTACATGAGTACTGGGCGACTTTACTAAGGGCAAAGGAAGCTCTTCCTTGGCCTGACAAATAAGCACCTCCGTTCTTTCACTTGAAAGTGACTGGCCTCAGGAGAGGAAAGAACGCATCACCACAGAGGCTGTCCGCACAGGAGAGGCCACTGCAAAGACACCCTCTTTCCTGGTCCGCAGGGCCTGGGGTGTGAGAAATGCTCACCTGTGGGTTTCAGGTCTTCCCCCACCTGGACTCACTGTGCCAAGCGAAACCAAGGCCCAGCCATGTACAGGCCCAGGCTGGCATGACGGCCTCCAACTGCCCCTCCTGGGGACAATGCCAACACGTGTTAAAGCTCTGGAGTGGGGCTGCCATGGAACTTAGCATTATGACTGTTGTGTTCCCACTGGCTCTGCGGCCTGCAGACTTAAGAGACATTATTGGCATTTCTTACAAGAAGAAACGAGATGGGAATGAGCCAAATGCCATTATGGTTAGAAGCTGGCCAGGTGCCATTTCTGGGAGATGAGATAACGCTGCTCTTTGTAGGGTGATTTGCCTGCCTGTTGCAAGTTAGGATTTGCTGGACCAGTGTACAGGGCCGGGGGGAAGAGATAAGTGGATCTCCGAGTGAGAGGTCATCTGTTTTGAAAGTCTGGAAGATTTGCGAATGACATCCAGGTGTTACCACATAGGGAAGTTTCCAGACAGTAGGGTGAGACGTCTCCAGTGTAAGATGAGAGCAAAAATCCCCCGTGCTGTCCTCCTTGGAGATCATGTAGGGTCTGAACCTAGAGGCAGAGATGAAACTCTAACACCAAAGAAACTTTCCCCACAGGGGTGTAGCCTCTGCCCCCAAAGCCTCTTCGCTTCCAGAGCCATTTCCAGAGGATGATGCTCCCCAGGTGGTGCCACGGTGGCTTGCGCAGCATCCTGTGTCCTGTGTGTCTCACATTACCTATGGAGGGAGGGCCTGCGAGGCCCTGCTCAGAAGAAGTTGTGGGTCCTGTGCCAGGGCTGTGCTCCGCAGCCTTCCTTCTGCTCCCTCTGTACTCTCTCAGCCGTGAGTACAAGCTCTTTCCTTCTCCCCACCAGAACTACCGGTGTGAGCAAGGCATGGCTCATGTCTGTTACCCTAGCACTCAGGAAGCAAAGTCAAAAGGAGTGCTCTAAGTTTGAGGGCAGCCTGGGCTACCTAGTGAATTCAAGGCCAGCCTGAACTACAAAGCAAGATTTTGCTTCAAAAACTGAAAAAAAAAAAAAAAAAGGTGGTTGGGGGAGAGAAGGAAAGAAAAAACAGAGCTCTTGGTTTGGAGGATAATCAAGCATGGTCTTGGAATGTGGCCTACCAGAGCATAATGGGCCTGGCTCTGTTTTGTTTTGTTTTGCAGTTCTGAGAATTAAACCCAGGGCCTTCTCATTTAGCTACATCCCCAGCACTTTTTTTTTTTGTTTTGTTTTCTTTTAATACAGAGTTTTGCTAAGTTGCCCAGGCTGGGCTAGAACTTGAAATCCTCCTGCATCAGCCTCCCAGAGAGTTCCATCATACCTGGTTGTTGTGACTAGTTTTGATGTTTGTTTTGTATTACCAAGCTTCCTGGGTAGCTATTTGTTACTATTCAAAAAACTTCTACTTCCCAGAACAGGAGAAAGCTACAGTGCTGCACTCAGCCTGGGACTGTCATCAATTTAGTTTTGAAAAAACAGATTTGCATCATTGTGTGCAGTGACTGGCTGAGAATCAGGAGCATCTGAGCAGGTTTTCCCGGTCTAGTTGCCACTGTGCACCTTGCCATCATCAGTTCAAACCATCGGGGTGCAGGATCTCTGTCTTGTGCACATTTAGGGTTCTTTGCTGGGTGGTTACTAACCCTAAAGAATTGGAGACTGCAGAGGCCCTTCTGGGCAGGAAGGGCAGCCCCTTACTGAGGTAGCCCTGATGGAGTGAGGAGGCTGCAGGGGCCCAGCCTGCAGCCATAACCAGGCCTCCTGCCCTTCTGAGCTGCCAGCAAGGTGCCACTCAGCAGGCCTCACAGCCCTGGTTCCCTCTGTCAGAATAGTGCAGGCTCCCCTGCAGCTCCCCCTGCCCCAGCACCAGATCACCCTGCCTCGGCGGCCACCGAGCCTCCTTCTTCCTTCCCTCTTCCCTTCTCCTCCTCTGCCTGCCACCCAGCACCTCTTCACCTGGCCTGGGTGCCCCCGCCCGAGCCCCCGCACTGCCTGACCTGGACCCTCCCTCTGTGCTCTCCAGCTGCACCTGCCCCTCGGCTCTGCCCGACGTCATGCCCGCGGGGGTGCGGCCCCACGGTGCCCCACGTGGGAACCGCTCCTCCACTGTCTTGTCTCCTTGTCTGCACAATGAGTTTCCCCGCGCAGGGGCCACAGTGCTCCTTTATTCCAGTGTCTGATCTGTGTTAGGCTCGATTTACCAGTGGTTTGCGGTGAAAAATCCAACCTGAGTAATTGGCATGGTGGGTTCTTTAAAGTGAAGCCGTGGTAGTCTGTAGTCAGCAAACTCCAACAAGACTGGCCCTGGATTTATTTTTTAACCTCAGAATTGCCACAAACAGTATGGACATGATCCTCCTAACTCCTTCCACTTTATCGAGCTGCGTCTGAAATATCCTGTCTGGAAAATGGGATGTGTGATTTAGACCCTTCCTGGTGTGGCAGATTATTCACTGAGTGGTGATGACACTGCACTGAAAGCCACGCAATAAAAGAGTCGTTCTTTGGGGCATAAATATCTGGTCAATCAATTAAGAAAACAGTTGCCAAAATTTCATCATTCCTTTTACAAAACAGTGTGAAGAAAACTAAAAATACTTCCTGTCTCTGCTCCAGATTTGTGCCCTAGGAAAGACTGACTCTTCTACAAATTCTTGGTATTTTTGATTCCTCCCTCTGCTTGTGCCCAGTAGTTAGCAGCCACAGTATGAGGTCTCCACCACCTGCTTCCTTTCAAAAGGAAGAAGTCGAGAGGAATAAGTTGTGTATGTTGGGCTGTTAGTGATCTTTCAGAGCTCACATACAGAATTAAAGCTGTGTGTGTAACGTACATACGTGTTCCCATGTCGGTGAGTGTACATCATATGTGTGAATGTGCATGAATCCTCGTATAGATCTACAGTTTTACTTAGGGAGAGGCCATTAAAACAGAGTGTGTGTAACTCAGGGTTAAATAAGAGCTTCTCATACACGAGGTCCTGGGTTCGATCCCTACCACCAAAAAAATAAGAGAAAAATCAAAGGAAGGAAGAGAGAGGGGAGAGAGAAAGAAAGAAAACAGGAAAGAAGGGAGGGAGGTATAGCTTAACTGACAAAGGAAACCCTTGCTCCAGATCAGCTGTAGTTCTGCAGGGTTCAGACTTGCTCACAGTTTTCTCTGTCAATGGCATGAAGAGGCTCTGTACCATTCCATGCTCTTCAACCAAACCTGAAAGCTCTGTTTCAGCAAGTTTTGTTTCTATCAATATTTTTTAAATCTCTAGCAGGCTCCTGTAGGGTAAATTAGCTAGGAAATCAACTAAATAGTTAACAGAGAAAGCTGGGCCCTGCATGAAGCCTGGACTGAGGCCCCGAAGACTTGCCTGACTGTGCTATGTAATTTCCAGGGTTTCAGAAGTGCAGCGCTGATCCCTAAGGTCGTAGGAATAGTCCTACCACCCATGCGGTTTTTAGCTGGGGAGTGGCGGGCCACAGCTATGGGTCTCAGGCTCTGTGAAATCGCATCCTCACATGGGGAACAGCATCCCCACCCACTGCTGGGCAGGACTCTCAACTCAGCCAGCCCCTCCTGCACATTGCTCCCGAGGCAGCCCTAGGCCCAGGCCATCCTGCAGCCGGCTGACCCCGCATCTGGGGCTTCAGGGGCTTCTCCATGTGCAGTGAGGCCCTTTCCTGTGTTTGGCTCTGTTTTTGCTTATTTCCAAATTAGAAGGTCTAGACGGGTGCAATACAGCCTGAAGAAAAGTGATTCTTAAATATAAATCAAAAATGTCATTGATCAACATGTGTTAGAGAAAACACTTCCAGATTTAAAATAAAAACCCTCAGCCTTTGAAATTTACAAGCTACTCCTGCAAACCCTCTGTACCCCAAGGGCGGGATGCGGCGCCCTGCAGGCCTGCCAGTTGTGCTGCTATGAGCCGGCTCCTTCTTGTGGCTGAGCCTCCTAACTACTCTTCCATTCTGAGGAAAGTGTGAATCGCATGTAACTGTGGGAGGTAACACAGAAAATGATCACGCGCCCTGCTCTGCCCTCCTCATCAGGACACCAGCCACAGGGCCCCGCTGGGCTCCAATGGACCCGCCCACCACGATGCAACAGCTATCTGAAAGACTCCAACTGGAGCGCACTGCTCCTGCTGGAAACCTGTCTGGGGCTTCCCATCACCCAGCCCTGAGCTGGCATCCCCACCCCCACCCCAGCTCTCTGCTGGTCCTCTGACACTCTTCCAGACACTCAGCCCCTCTTCACCCAACCCAGCAGCTCCTCTGCCCTGGAGTTCAGCCTGAGGCTGCTTCCTTCAGGATTCTGCAGGGACCCCTGGGTCTAGGTCAAGTTCCACACCTCGAGGCCCACCACATGGCTCCCCCCGCCCCGCTGTGAGGACTGAGTCACATAGCAGGATCCCCCACAGAGCTAGCTGTCTAGACTGGCACCCCTCACCCATCAGCAGACAGGAAGTAGGGCCTGGTGAAAAGTGAGTGACACCTACAGCAAGGCAAAGCAAGATTCTGGTGCAGCACCTGGGCCTGGAACTTTCTCACATAACATGAGGGCATTCTGTGCACACACGTGCACACATACACACACACACACACACACACAATCCAAACACACATACAGAAGTGCCCACTGCATGAGCAAGGAAGAGCATCGTGGCCTACGTGACCTGTGCTCTGACTCACAGAAGCACCGTGCACAGAGCGAGTGTCACAGCTTCAGTCCTGGGGCTGATTCTCAGGAGTGCCACACTGAGTCAACTTTAAAACAGCTGAAATACTAGGTGGCCACGCGTTAGAGGACGTGATGTCTGGGAGTGTGGATAAGAGCGCTGTGTGGATGTTTTCCCCCTGTAGTGAAGGAAGAGCTCTGTGCGATGCGTATACGACGTTCTGTGAAATAGCCACAAGCTGTGGCAAAGTGCAAACACCTGCACGAATCTCTACCAGCACAGAGCGCGGGTGGGCACAGCTCTGCCTCTGGGGTGGCCATTCCCAGGGCTTGCAGCCCTGCTCCCACACATCATGCCACCACCCAACCTCTCCTGCACTGCATCTCCTTTGCAGTCAGCAAGGCAGGCTGAGTTCTGCTGCCCACCTTTGGGCTCAGCTCCCAACATCAGTCACAACACAGGGGACCCTGAAGCAAGGATCTGGGTCTCATCAGGAGGGAGAGAAAGGGGGAGAGAGTCCAGTCTTCCCTCCTCCAAACCAAGCAGCCATGGCTTTCTCAGAGGATTCACGAGCAATCTGAAGTCTTTGGAACCTAAAACCTAATGTGTTTTTTCCACGGAAGGAAGCGTCATCACATTTTCCGAAGGGGAGGCCCAGATCCTCACTCCTTCGTCCCCTCACCCTCACCTTCCCCAAGGGACATCTGTAATTCCACAGCTAAGAACACAGATTATTGTGAAAGGTAACTGAGCTACAAAGAGAGGATTGTGGAGAAAACTGCCTCAGCTTCATCAGGGATAAATCTTGCTCCAAGTAGTCATTCAGCAGCATGGCACAATCCCAAGAAAGGCTCATGTGGCCCCAGAGAGTGACCCCTCAGCCACCGGGCCCCTCTTGCCTACTGTGAGGTCTGACCATGCTCCAAAATAAATAACTCCAGGACTAATTGAGCTAAGACATAAAATACACTGTTTTTCACTTCTTGAATTACTGGCCTCTATCACCAGGCAGTCAGCTCAAACACAAAGTGAAAGCTTGCTTCCCTGGACCACATCTTCTTGCAATTGTCCAAGCTGCTAGCCCAACTCCTCAGCCATCTGCCTGGTGCTGGGCTCCACAAGCTGTGCCCACCCCGTAGGAGCACCAAACCCCAGGACACCAGCATCAACATGTGTTAGAGACCCCAGCCTCTCCACAAGTCTCATCAGACTGAAGAGAGCAGCCAACCTGGATCTCCTGCATGGACACACCATGGAAAAGCAGCGTTCACCAGAGTGGGCTTCTAGGCCCACCTCACTAGGCTCTCTCACTCTTAGACTTCCCAGCACCAGCAGCTGGATAAAGTTCAGTTTATTGTGGAGCTCCCTGGCCAGCATCTTGCAGGCTCACGGAACAGAGCCTGTGTTTTGAAAGATATTTCTGAGGTCAGAGCAGCTCGTGTAGGCAAGTGTGGTGGCACATACCTGTGATCCCAGCACCCTGGAGCTGAGGCAGAAGATCACAACTCCTAGCCTAGGTCAGGCAACCTGTTTCAAAATAACACATAAAAAAGACCTGGAGGAAGACCACGTTCAATCTTGCACTGCTCCCCGACTGTTTCAGAAAGCAGCTCCTTGCCTCCTTGATTGTCTCTGCTCTCCCTGAGAGAAGAAATGCAATTGGTTTCTTACTAACAGAAAAAAAATTGTGCAAAAATATTAGTCTGAAATTATCAGTCTTATAAAACGGCTTCTCAGGCTTTGCACTAAAATGCAGAAGCTATTCATGAATATATAAGGAGGAGGAACATTACAAGTGCTTCCCAAAGACAGAATGAAAACAAAGAAGTTGTGGGGGAGTCTGCTTTGTGGCTCATCTGTGTTGTGTGTGTATACTCACACAATCAAATACACTATTCAGACACCGTGTTTCTGGAAAACATCAGCAGGCTTAACCCTCAAGAGCATTAAATTAGAGATGGGTCTTCATCAGCAGAGTCCACTGTCAGTAGAAAATTAATTATACTAGGCTTCTAGGAACCTGAAATATAGGAAATGGACAAGCAAAGAACATATTTCATTAGCCAAAGCTGAGAGGAATTTGCCAGCAGCCCTACTGGGAAACCGGCCCAGGCTAGCGGCTCAGCAGGTGGAGCCTCTGCCACTGTGTGGTGCTGCAGCCTGCATCCTGCTGTCCACAGGTGGATCTCAGCCCACCCACGGGTCCTGTCATATTGGACATTCAGCTTCTTACATCATGAGTCAGATCTGCTGAAAACTTACCCAAAATACTAGTCCGGTTACCCCATAATTCAGTGATACACCCAGTAAGCTTTCACTACTTTCTGTTGTCAAAATAACAAACCTGAGGAAAGGAAAGACAAGAGCCATGTTTACTGTTGTTCTCAGGGGACATGTCATGTCCTGAAGGGCACAAAATGTGCTGAGGGATAACAGGCACTTTCAGCAAAGTCCCCTTGTGCCTGAAAGCAGGGAGGACACCAGCCGACAGAGCGGCTGCTCCACAGACTCCCCGCGGCTGGACAAAACCCACCTGTTCAGCACAGTCCGGCAGAGAGCAGGACAGCAGGACCGGTAGGGGCTGTGGGCTGGCTCTCCTGGCCAACATGGACCTGCTATGCCTTCCACACACAGGAAGCAGCCCTCCCAGCCCTGCTCTCCCCTTGTGCTCTCAGTATTCTGCATCCTCGCCAGCTTCTCTTCCCTGGTGAGGAAGTGCGGGGAGCTTGGGCCTCGGAAAAGTCTGTGGGGGCTGGGACCTGGGAAAGCAGGTCACACCGAGCAGATTAGAGAGCGCAGGTTGGTGGGTCCTGGTCTTGGCCTTCCTGACCTCCTGCCCAGCTCCCACACCAGCCCACAGGCAGAGCCCAGCCCCTGCCTGCTGAAGGGAGTTCACTGGCACTCAGCCACCCTCCACCCGGCACCGTCCCTGCCACCCTCACCCTCCACCAGTAGGGCCACAGTGTGGAACAGCAAGCCTGTGGCTTGCAAAGCACAGATATTGACTCTCTGGCTCTGTTTTTTCCAGAAAAAACTTTTCTCATCCCTTCACTAGAAATCACACACCGTTTCTCAAGCTCCCCCTTCTCTAGATTAGCAATAAAAAGCCGGCTGAGGTGGCTCGGCTTCACAGACAGATAAGGCCTGCAGTGGCCAGCAAATGGCTCTGTGTAAAGCTGGTCATTTATCAGACAGTTCTCATGGAACCATAGGGCTCCCTTGGGTTGTAGAAACAATCAGAGGGCCCTCGTGCAGGAATTTCCTGAGTGTAAATCAAGACTGGGGCAGACTCTTGGCTTGGGCCAAGTTAACTCAGAAGTTGTTAGTGATTTTGAACCAGTCCTTCGTGGTCTGGGATCCCTGGAAACTGCAGGGACCTCCAGCTCTCTACACGGGGACAAGTGCTGTCCCCAGACTGTTCTGCACATAGCTGCAGCTCTGTGGCCCATTTAGAAAGGGAACTTCAAAGGAATCCTGGGTAAGTAGGAGTGAGTGCTGTTCATTTTCAAGCAAGCATTCAATACAAGCATGTGCACACAGCCCAAGAGTCCAGCTCTACTCAGCACCACCCCAAAGGTCAGCAAGGCCCTGTCCCAAGCAGCAGCAGGGTGCTGGGTACAGAATCCACTGAGACCCAGATCTGTGTGGCTTCCTCGGTGCCACACCCTGGGCAGATGAGATAGACAGCTATCTGGATCAGCATCAGCTTGCCTGCCACAGCAGAGACGTCACAACCCTAGGCAGGCAACACAGGTTCCCGGACCACAACACAACCACAGGGCAGCAGTAGGGTGGAGGGTCTGTCTGACAGGGGCTCAAGGCAAGAAGCAGCTCATCGTGCAGCCAAAGCCAGGTTTCCCTCAGATCTGAGCTTATGCTGTTTGCCAAGGTCTGCCACATTCTTGCCTGACCAGCACGGCATGTGTGTCTCTGTTACAGTGAAGGAAGACACTCCAGAATGAGGGCGTTGCTTTGTCTGGGTGGAACCAGAGTCTGGTTGGGACCCCACGACTCCACACCCAGCAGCCACTTATTGACAGACTGCTTGTTGTTCTGTAGTCAGAACAGATGGGGTCATTTTCCACCTTAGTGTTTTTGTTTTTGTAAATACTTGATGACAGAGACATGCAGTACTAATTCAGATAGCTCCACAAAGTTTTGAATAGTGTTTGAACTTGAACAGAAACAAGCTACAGAGTGAAACCACTCCAGTAACTATGTAAGAAGTCATTTTTTTCTTCCTTTTGCTGCTTCTCACTACTTATTACTTATAAAATGGGGCAATGTTGCCCCAGGAGAGTGAGCCCGGCCCGCAGTAGCAAGTGCAAGCTCCACTCAAGGCCTGTGTGGGAATCTCAGCCATGCGGGCCTTTCTTTCCTTGCCTCACAGCCCAGGATGCCAGTCCACCTCTTCCCAAGTATTTATGAAGCAGCTGCCCCCTATCTTCTGCATGGTGATGGCAGTCTGCTGCTTGGTCCTCAGATAGGGTCCTCCAGGTCGGCCCTTGCTTGGACACTGCCAGTGGAGCCATGTGCTGGTCCTGCCGCCTTGGTTCCCACCCTACCCCACTTCCCAGCACTGCCACGTGGGTTTTTCTCAGGCTCTGTGAGATCAGCCAGGTGGGGGTGGGGGAGCTCCTGCAGCTGTGAAGCTGCCAGATGTGATTCGCTGTGGCCAAGAGCTGCCAAGGTCCAGAGGGAGGAACTTCTGGGAACATCTTTGTGCTCAGGAAAAACAAAAGAAAAACACCGCACTCATGTATCGGCCTTTCTCTGTATGCTAGTGATTGTCTTGTTCGGATTTTTGGTTGTCATTAGCTTTGGAGTTCTCCCCCACTGAGAGAGGGCCAGCAACTACTTGTGTGTGCTGGTTTTTTCACTACTAATGTTCATCTGTAAACTAATGTAAATGTCTTAAATCTGCCTGAGTAGTTTGTGATCATTCTTCAAATGATTCTACTTATATCACTGGTCTTACATTTAAGTTTTCTCAAACTGCAGACTGCTGACAGGAGATAGGTGCTGTGAAAATTGTACTTTGCTTTGATGGGGGAGTCTAAACCAACCTTCTCTTTGGGTGCTAGGGGTGGACGCAGTGCCTGCTGCACACGGCCAGATCCTTGCCCTCCAAGCTGAGCCCCTAGCCCAGCAGCAAGCAGTCCTCCTCTCCATCCCAGGTGTCACTGGTCTGCTGTTGTCTCCCTTGGGTAGACAGGGAGAGCCACAGTAGCCACAGCCGCACACTGACTTCCTGTGGCCTTGCACAATGATCTCAAGGGCTGTGAGGCAGAAAGCTCCTCTGTGTCATCTCAAATCTCCTGCTTCCTTGTCAAAGGGCAGACCTGCTGGGAAGCTGCAATTTTGTTTCCACCATTATTGAAAAGGTAAATTACAAACAACATGCAGTTTCTTCTGTATGTATTTTTGTTTCCTCAGGACAAGTTTCCTGATGTGGAACCATCGTGATTGGAACTTAGGCACATTTATCTGTTTATACAAGTTGTCTAGTTATTTGCCAAAATGTTTTCTGACTTAACATTCTCATCAATAATATGCAATATCTCTATTCTCTTCCAAATATATGACCATTTTTTCTTCATGTAAAAGTGGTTCATCCTAATCATAGACAGTGCAGGGCCATACATATTCATTAAAAAATATTTTAGGTGCTTGGTTAGCATATTTTAATAAGTGAAAGAAAGAACAAATACACTCTTTAATTTTCAATCTCAAATGGCACATTTTGTTGACATTTATTTACTCATTGGTTTGATAATAAAAACTGTTAGTTCAGTACAGATGGTGCTGTACATCATGCCCAAAAAAAGCCAGTGGCCCTTGTCCTCACCAAAGGGCCTGAAACCCGCTCCAAGCCTGTTTCTGGCTTTGCTCTCCAGCTCGCACAGCGTGTGAACAGCTCTCACAGTGACCTGGGCCAACACTGCTCAGTGAAAGGAGGAGGCCGCTGTCTTCAGCTCAGAAAGCGGCAACTTTCCACGGCACCACTGCGAAGTCACATGCTGTCCCGCACCTGCCAAAGTCACTGAGCACCTGTCACTGGAAGCCAGTCCCTTGGCCTGTCTGCATGCAGCAGCAGTTCCAGGACCATTCTTAATAAGGGCTCTGTAGACAAGGATTCTGCACTGTCAACATCTGCGGTTTCCATGTCTACCACTGACTTTGAATGAGAGCCCACAAGGGAAGAGGGAAATCCCCGTAGAGTTAAAGAGGATATGAGATCGCCTTGTGGTTTGTGCTATGCAAATGCCTCAATTAGATGGCGTCTGAACCTGCGCCCATAGCCTGCACTGCCCTGCAGGCGCAGAGAGAGGACTCTCAGCCCAATTCCCATGAGGAGGAGAAATCCCAGAGCACCTTTAGAAACGGTACTGGGCAAAGTACCAGGCAGCGCTGACTTTGGCCTGGCTTTGTGCTCTGTGACCTGACTCCTACATCTGTCACCTGGCAACTGAGGACAAGGAGTGAGCAGGCCCAGTCTCTATCCAGCATCCAAAGCCAAGGACCATGGTTTTTCACTTATGAGAGTTTGGATTCAGTGTGGCCCCTCACCAGACTCCCTGCTTTGAAAGGCCCCATGTGCCTTTGGTCTGATCGGCTCACCAAAGCGTATCACTTGGTTGTAGTCCTTTCCTTTGCTGTTAAATACAAACCGAGAGTGGCTGTCCACTGCCCAACCTTAGCCCCTGATTAAAATCTCTTCTCCAGTGAAGTCAGCCATCTCGAACACCAGGGAGTGAAGAGTGCAGGCTGTGCGATGGCTGGGGACACAGGGCGGGCACAGAGTAACGCGCCAGCTTCTTGTGAGCTGAGCAGTTGACTGTGATGCTTCTGAACCCCACCTGTTCCACAACTAGACTCTTGCTCTGTTCCATGAAGCAGGTGTTTGGAGGAACATTTCAAATCTCCCTAAGCTGAGTTTTTTGATTCCATGTTTGTCGTTGATTATAGGTGGGCAATTTCATGGTCAGAAATATTAAATGTTGGCTAGTATGTGCTATGCTCCTGAACACTGCTCACACAGTGAAGTGACACGCTGTGTTACAAAGTAAAATATTCCCAGTTGTACAGTTATTAACTCAGCCTTGAAAGTACATAATCTAAATACTTCATATTTGCATTTATTTATTTAGCATTTTCTTAAACACTTTCCTCAATTTCTCATGTATTTCTCCTTGGATTTTTACCATTTTCCCTTGTATATTTTAATACAGTGAAATTCCATGCATACAGAGACGATCTTCTTTTGAATTACATCTAATGTAAACTTAGTCTTTTATCAATAGGCCTTCAGGTGTTCTTTGATCAAAATAAACATCATCCATCACTACAGTTCATGAAGTTAGTGAATATTGTTTTATTTTGCCACTTACCACTTTACAAGGCATGTCTTTTCCTTTTGTTCCAGTTTGCCAAGGCACCAGTAACAAGCTCACCCAGCTGGGCACCTTTGAGGACCACTTCCTGAGCCTCCAGCGCATGTTCAACAACTGTGAGGTCGTGCTTGGAAATCTGGAGATTACTTACGTACAAAGGAAGTATGACCTTTCCTTCCTGAAGGTCAGTGCAAATACAATGGAAGGAGGTAAAACTAAGGCAGGGCTTAGCAGAGGAAACTTGATTTGTGTTCACTTTTTCTGTGGTGGCTACAGTTGGAAGGAAAGTACAGGACAGCCCTCTGCGGGCACATCACCAGCGAGGGCCAGATCAGAGCAGGAGAAGACGGATAGACAGACAGACAGACAGTCATGGGTGCAGCTCTGTGTCCCCATGAGCACACTGCTGGCACACTGGCCTTTGAAATGTCAATGGCAAGATCTACCAGAGCCAGGCTGTACAGCCTGTACCTGTGGAATGAGTTCTTAGTATAGATACTCTCCTCTCTCAGGCCACCAAGGCTCACAGCAGCTAGCTGGACGCTGTCTCACAATGAGGTGCAGGGTTTCATGGAAACCTAGACTGGCCTGCTCTCCTGTCTTCTGCTGGCTTTCACTCTCCTTTCCCAGCTCTCTCCTCTCCTCATCCTTTCTTCCCTCTCCTCTTCTTCCTCTGCTTTCTTGTCCTTCCCTTTATGCATCCTCTATGCTCCAAAACAGTGCATCACACGACATCACCACTTCAAGAGTGGAAGTGTCACAGCACCAACACCTCCCTCTCCCGGGTCATGCGTGGCCACACTTGTTCATGTGTGTGCAATGACCGGAGAGGTGGCCCGGGTCTTCTGGACCCAGTAGACCCAGCGCCCTTGAGTCTCTCAGCGAGAAATGGCCATTGTGCTTCGTCCCTTCAGACCATCCAGGAGGTGGCCGGCTACGTGCTCATCGCCCTCAACACAGCAGAGAGGATCCCACTGGAGAACCTGCAGATCGTGCGCGGGAACGTGCTCTATGAGAACACCTACGCCCTGGCCGTGTTGTCCAACTATGGCGGCACCAGCAGTGCCAACAGGACCGGGCTGCGAGAGCTGCCGCTGAGGAGCCTGCAGGGTGAGCTGCCTGCGGGCAGAGGCGAGGTCCCCTCAGACGTGTGCAGGAGCAAGTGCTAGCGGTGCCAGTCAGCAGGGAAGCTACTCAGAGGAAGGTGGACCAAAGTGCGGAGCTTGGCTCCAGGGCTGTGTGGGCAGGAGATGGCGAAGGCTCGGGTCTGCCATGGTCAGCTGACTGGATGATGAGGAGCCCATGAACCCAGAGACAGAGGGTGGTAGCAGCATTCCCACTGTCACCAGGGATGCAGCCCAAGATCCTGGGGTGGTACTTGACCTGCACACACCATGTTCCTCCCTGTGCATATTTTGCAAGGTAGCATAACTATCACACTGGGTATGGTAAGAGATGAACAGCATGAATGGCAACAGTGATTCCAGCTGTCCACCGAGGTAGAGGTCCCAGAATGTGGTCTTGTGCTGCCTCTCAAACTGTTATTGCACAGTGGTGACTTTGTCCGTGGCTGGGTCATGGGTGATTAAAAGTACAGGAAGAGAAGCAGCCTAATGATAAGGGGCTGCTGGACTTTAGACACCCTGTCCACATTGGAGACTGGGTGCCTAGTATGGCTGTGATCAGAAAATTGGGACCAGGGATGAAGGCTTTCTATGAGAAACCTGAATTCTCCTGGAGCAGTACAGCGCTCCAGTGAGAGCAAACCAGGGGATAAGGAGAGAGGGAGACATTTTATTTCATTTGTATTTATTTACTTTATTTGTGTATGTGTGCACATGTTTGATGTACATGTGTGGTGCTGAATGTTGAACCCAAGGCCTTCTCGTGGAGTTACATCTCCAGCCCTTGTTTTATTTGTTTTTGTTTGTTTGTTTAATTTTGAGACAAGGTCTCACTAAGTTGCACAGGCTGGACTTGAACTTGAGATCCTCCAGCCTCAGTCTTGCAGAGTGCTGCGATTGCAGGCATGTACCATAGTGCCCAGCCTGGGGAGTTTAGCACCCAGAAGTCACTGCCATCCTGGGTACAGCACTCCCTCTGCAAGACTTGTGCTTTCCAGCTCTGCACCTGCCATGTCCCCAGCTCTTCCTCAAAGCCATGCATAGCACAGCATCCCAGGCATCCCTGCAGCTGGGGCCCTGGGCACCGGGTCCCTGGTGTGGTGATGACCACCACCCAGCCAGTGCTTCCCTTCAGCCAGCTTCTGCCTTGCCCAGCTGAAACTGAGGGCTCCTGCACCTCGCTAGCCCTGCTGGACTGACACTCCACCCTCATTCTCTCTGCTCAGATCCTGAATCCCACTCCTATTCAGGCCCCAGTTCAGCAGAGGGCCCTTGAGTGTTACCGTAACTGAGTTGCTTCTGCACAGACACTCCATGTACCTGGAATCTTTGGGAGACACAGGTGGAAAGAAGCGTCTGTGTTTCTGCACTTCTAGCAGGGCTGGCACTGTGATCACTATGCCTCTGTCCACACAGAGATCCTGCAGGGCGCCGTGCGCTTCAGCAACAACCCTGTGCTCTGCAACGTGGACACTATCCAGTGGCGGGACATCGTGGATGACAACTTCCTGAGTAACATGTCTCTGGACCTGCAGAGCCATCAGAGTGGCTGTAAGTGGGCATCCAGCTGCCCAGGGCGGGACAGGGGGCACACATTCCACACTGGGTCACATCAACCTAATAAGCAGTAAACAGGCTGCATGCCTGTGAGACAAGGGCCACGACAGCCACCCCCAGGAACCCATATCACCAAGGCAGTGCAGCTCACCTGAGTCACCTCGAGCAGGCTGGGTGAGGACAGGCTGCAGGGCAGCCCCTGGTTGTGAGGTCTGTCCCCACCCCATGTGGGCAGCAAAGCCCTCTATGCCTTGACCCATTTTGGCTCCCACAGCAGTGCTCAGAGCCTCCCAGCCTCTGTGCCAGCTGCCGGGTACAGACACTCACCCAGAACCACTGGCTGACTGGGCAACCCCTGGATCCCAAGTGCCCTCACATTGCGCTGCCCTGATCACGAGGAGGACATTGCCCCAGCTTCTCAGTGTCCTCAACAGGCCAAGGGCCGCGTGTGCCAGGGAGGGTAGAGCCACAAAACAGAGCGGGCATGAACCTTTGGCCTCCTCAGCTGGAGCCTCCACTTCTATCCTTGGCTTCTGTGGGTGTCATGTGGGCAAACATGGGTTAAGGCTGCAGCTAAGTGACCCCACAGGCCTGTCACTCCATCCACTTGTGAACACTAACCCACAGAAAGGGACATGCACTGACCAGACAGCAACTCCTGCTCTGCCATGCCGACCTGGCCCCAGCACCTCCATCCTGCTTCCTTCTCTGTGAACATGGCGGCCGCTTGGTCATGTGGCTAATACGTCAGCTGACAGTTATGTTTACCTTTCAGGCCAAAAGTGTGACCCAGGCTGTCCCAATGGGAGCTGCTGGGGCCCCGGAGAGGAAAACTGCCAGAAACGTGAGTTCAGGAGGAGAGTGGTGGCTACCTCGCCTCTCCCCACAAGCAGAGTGCAGGCACTGTGCCAACCCTGCCCTGACACTGAATGGCACCTTCTGTCCTGGGAGCAGAGCCTGAGTCTCCATGTGGCCACCCCCCTGTAGGCTTAGCCAACACTGTGAGGAACTTCTTGCTGAGAGGCCAGATGCCCACAGCCCGGGGTGACTCTCAGTGACTGACCTCGGTAAGCTGGCCCAGGCATCCCTCAGTACAAGCAAGAGCCCTTGTGCTCAGTCCCTGCTGCTGCATACAGGGCCGCATCGCCCTGGGGACAGAGCACCCCACTGTCCACATAGTTACCATGCTGCGCTGTACGTTTGCCCTGGGCTCCTACCAGCCCAGAAGTGTGCAGTGCTCTCTGAAAAGCGTTTTCTTGTGGACCAAACTGTAGGAAGAGTGCAATTTACAGAGCACGGCTGCAGCTCACAGATTTGGGGTCTTGGCCCAGGTGGAGCTGGAGCTGGCTACGCCTCTCTCCTGGGTGCCTGCTTTCTGCACTGCAGAGAGCTAAGAGCAGCCACAGTGTGCACCAAGGAGTCTGAAAGCCTGGATTTGGTCAGATCAGTCTGACGTGTGGTTAAAACTAGATGGGACATGCAATCCCAGGAGGAAGCTTGTGATCTTAGGAAGGTCATGAGGAGGTTATGCTGGGCCTGGAAACTGGACCCTGCGCCCCTAACCCTCCTGCTGTGGCCCTTACCACTGCACGGCTCAGCTCACCCTGCCCTCTCTTCCTCTGTTTCAGTGACCAAGATCATCTGCGCCCAGCAGTGCTCGGGGCGCTGCCGTGGCAAATCCCCCAGTGACTGCTGCCATAACCAGTGTGCGGCTGGCTGCACAGGGCCCCGGGAGAGCGACTGCCTGGTAAGACCCAGCCCCACACAGGGTGTACATCGTCCACTGCCAAGAGGTTCTGTGGGAACTTCTGGTCTCTGTGGCTGCGAGCACTGTACTCGGCTATAGAACAGGGACAGCCCAGAAGCCCTATCCCACCAGGGCAGCTGAGCACTGGACTGCCAGGCCAGCATCAGGGTGGCAAATCTCTTTCAGCCTCCAGGAGAGAAGGCCCCCCTCAGCTGGTTTCCAAAACACTCCGCTTTCAAGGAAGGGAAGGGACACTGTGACCCCAGCAGTCTAGAAGATGGAGGCAGAAGGCTGCAAGCTCAAACCCACCCTGGACAAGTTATCACTTTAACAAAACCCTGGCTCAAAAATATAAAAGGCCTAGGGATGTGACTAGTGCAAAGGTCCTGGGTTCAATCTCAGGAAAGAAGATGGTCAAGCTCCAGACACCACAGAGATGTTGCCTCCATCAGTCCAGACTGCTTCTCCTGTGCAGCTGGTGGAGGACAGTGTGGCTCGTTGGGGAGCCACCCTTGTTGGTCCACCTTCTCCACAGAGCCCCTCTTCCTCGAAGTGCAGTACATTCTCTGGTGTGGCCTCAGACTGTCAGAGAGCTCAGTGTGAGCAGAGGTTAGAAGTCAGGTCATTCTACAGCTTCCACTAGAAGGCGTGAGCTCTTCCTCACGACTCCATCAGCAGAGACACTTTTTCTCTGCCTGTGCCGTAGTCACAGAAGCCTCTAAAAGCAAAGTTCCCGACTCCCCAGAAGCACACTCTGGGCCTCCCTGATGCTGACTCCGCAGCCCAGGCCTCCTGGCCTCCTGCACCAGAACCCGGCGGCCAGTGCCCCAGCCTTCAGGCACTAGTGTCCTGGGCCCTGACCAGCAGTCGCCATCCCTCCTGACACAGGTCTGCCGCAAGTTCCGTGATGAGGCTACTTGCAAGGACACCTGCCCACCGCTCATGCTGTATAACCCCACCACCTACCAGATGGATGTCAACCCCGAGGGAAAGTACAGCTTCGGTGCCACCTGCGTGAAGAAATGTCCCCGTGAGTCCTCGGTCCTCAACAAGGCCTTGAGCCCTGTCCTGGGTGATGTGGGTCTGTATGACTGTGCCTGCCAAGGAGGCTCGTCCGGGACATAAGTTCCTCTCACCTGTCCAAGTGTGGACCATGGGAGCAATGCCTGCCGCAGTTGCAGCCCCGGGCCCAGGGTCTGACTGCCCCTTTCATCCCAGCTCATGGTCTGTTAGGGAGCAGAATGCACAGCAGGAGCAAAAACAGCCTCTTGCATTCCCCTGAGGCTGGGCAGGGCATTTGGTCTCATGGGCACAGACCCTGCCATGGCTGGCACAGGACAGGGAGTTCAGTTATGAGCTTCATACAGAAACAAAGTTGCCCAATACATGTGATGCACTGTGTCTCCCAGAGCCACCCTGCCTGACTGCGGGCAGATGGTCATCCCCGGCCGTGGGCCCTGCTGCCAAGAGCCCGGATGCCACTTTCCCGGTCATTTTCGGCCCAGCCTAAGGGCTGAACCTCTGGGGAGGGCTATGTGTGACTCTTCTCCTTGTGTGGGTTTCAGTTCTGCTTATTCTCATTTGCACCCGTGGAGCTGTAGGGAAACAAGTTCTGAGTCGCCACGTCCAGGGCTCTGGGAGCTAGGCTGCATTTCTAGAGAGGAGAGTCGGAAAACTGAGTGAGCAGCACTGAGGAGAGTTGCTTTCTCCTGCTAGATTTGTAGATGAAAATAATTTAACCTACAAAGGAAAAGTCCACAGACAGAATAATCAGCCGTCATGTGGCAGATGGCAAGCAAGACAGAGCAAGCATCCCCACACTGTGAATCTAGCCCAGGACCATGGACTTCTCACCACCATGCAGGCAGACCACAAGGACGTCTATGTGGCCACGACCCCCATTACCTTGCTTTCTGTCCCTGCAGGGAACTATGTGGTGACGGACCATGGTTCCTGCGTCCGGGCCTGCAGCCCTGACAGCTATGAGATGGAAGAGGACGGCGTCCGCAAATGCAAGAAGTGTGAAGGACCCTGTCGCAAAGGTAGGACCTATGGGTGAGGCTGGGGCATCTCAGCACTGCTGGGTGAATGCACCACTTCATCTAAAAATCCTGTGGACCTTGTGTCTTTTTCTCCTGATATCAGGGACTAAATCCAGGGATTTCTCTTTTTATTTTGAGGCAGTGTCTCTAAGTCACTCATTTGCTCAAGCAGCACTCAAACTTGAAAGCTTCTTGCCTGAGCCTCCCAGACTGCTGGCATCACAGACATGCACTGTCCATTTTTTCTTAGGAGAAGCTCAAGATGTGACACCAGTTCAGGGCAACAGAAAGGCATCAGTCCAGGGAATTCTGTGGGCAGAGCCACAGGAGAGCAGTAGAAGCACAAGGAACACAGTGGCCTGATCAGAAAGGGGGGACAAGAGTCTTCAGGGCAGTCAAGCCACGCCCCAGGGGAAGGAGGGGTAGGACACAGACACAGGAATGGCACCTGTTCACACCGTTGCACACCCAGGGCCTGCAGGGCTCCCCGGTGTCTGCCCACTGTGACTGCATGGGACGGATGCGTGTGGCAAAGTTCTCACAGCAGGAGCCCCTACTTCCCACTGGCCGTGACACCCTCATTCCCAACTCAGCTGGGGTGAACGAGGTCCAACCTCTCTCCCCACAGTTTGCAATGGAATAGGCATCGGGGAATTTAAAGACACACTCTCCATAAACGCCACCAACATCAAGCACTTCAGGAACTGCACGAGCATCAGCGGCGATCTGCACATCCTCCCGGTGGCCTTTCGGGGGTGAGTTGCATTCAGTGCCTTCCGTGGAGGGCAGCCAGACCTCCAGTGGCCGGCGGCTGACGCTGCTGTCCTTGCAGGGACTCCTTCACGCGCACACCCCCCCTGGATCCCAAGGAGCTGGACATCCTGAAGACAGTGAAGGAGATCACAGGTCCGCACCCATCGGAGTCCACAGGGAGAGCCCTACACAAGTCTCCTCCGCCAGCACAAAAATACAGCACTAAAATATCACCTCCTGGGGTTGATCCTCTGAGTGTCTCAAAAGTGCAGCTTCCTGTCCAGGCAGAGGGTGAACATGGAAGCCCAGGCTGGGGTCTGTCCCGGTCAATGGGGCAAGTCCCTCCTTCTCCAGCCCAGATTGGCACTGCCCTGCCCTGGCACCGGTGCTGTCAGCCACAGAGGAGGGCAGGGGAGGGAAGGGAGGGCAGTGAGGGCTCTCAACTGGCAGAGCAGACATCCATCCCCTACCTGGCCTCGGGGCTGCCTCTATCCACATCACCGCAGAGAGCTCACTAGGCACAGGTGACAGGTGTTTGGGGGCTGGAATTAAATGAGAACACTTAAAACTCATAATAACTGCTCTACCTGACAGCTACAGGCAGAGCAAGAGCCTGTTCACACAGAAAAAGATACAGTGGATACTCAAGTTTTAAAGTCCTTACAATAAAGACACACTGCTATGAATCCCTCTCAGTTCCCACCTTCTCGCTCTCACGCACTCGCCTCACCCACCTTGCCGCCTTCCGTAGCAGCTGCAGAGTCCTCTTCCATGAGTGTCCAGCTGTGCTGTCCCAGCTGTCTTGAATCCAAGCACTTCCCGCCGTGGTTGTGTTGACTTGGGAGGAGCCAGAAGTCACAGGACGCCAGAGCCCGGGGCGCAGGCGGTGAGGGCGCGGCACGTTCTAAGGAGCTGCCCTTCCGCTGGGTGGCACTTGGCTGCAGTGTTGATCATGCCCCAGAGACACGCAGGGAAGAGGGCTCTAGCACTGCTCCAGGAAGAGGAAAGGTAACGGGAGGAGTCTGTTTGAACCGAGGGGACCCTTGTGATGTCTTTTACTATGATCCATTTCATTGACAACATTTGCTGCTCCACACACTGAAGCCTCACCTCTCAAAGGCACCAGGACGGCAGCACAGGGGCTGAGGCCCAACACAGGCAGCTGGTGGTGCGGACCTGTGGGAGGTCTATGATGGTCGGCACCTGCATTCAGTGTATACTTCCTCTGAGGAGAAGGACGGAGATCCCAAGCCGGCAGATATCCCACTTCCTTCCCCTGTGACAGCGTGTCACAGAGAGCCAGATCCCGGGAGTGAGTGGATGAGGAGCATCACCAGATGATGTGTCTTTTTCTCCCCCTGCCGTGTCTGAGCCCTTTCTGCCTTCCAGGGTTTCTGCTGATTCAGGCCTGGCCTGCAAACAGGACCGACCTCCATGCCTTTGAGAACCTGGAAATCATCCGTGGCAGAACAAAGCAACAGTAAGTTGACCACAGAGGAGCAGGAGCCTTTTTACGGAAGAGCTGCAGGAATAGTGCAGGTGTCTGGTGCACCAGCACCGCCCCCTTTGGGGACTGTCTGACACTCTCAGATCCAAGGGCCCTGCACAGGCAGACACTGAGGTGTGTGCTGCTGTTCATATTCCACGCTCACTGCTTTCTTCCTCAACATCCAGCTCAATCCTCCCAGACGGGCTGGTTCCCTCGTCTTCCCCTCAGCTCCAAGGCCATGTTTGTGGAGTGACTCAGTTTCTGGCTGATGTCATCTCACCACGCACGTCTTGTCAGGAGACGGAGAGATTTGTTAACACTAGATTATTCCCCCCAATATTTACAATGTTTCAATTCTAGCAGTGGGGGGGGGCCGATTTTAGGTCAAGCCTGCCTTAGAAGCTGTGTGTTGTAACACTTACCCACACCTGCCCGCCAAAGGCTGAGTCATGTTGTCCAGTAGAAAGGAAAATCGGAAACTGCACACAGCAAAGTCACACTGCTTCGCGTTCACTGTGCTTGCAGAAGGCCATGATCCTGAACATAAGCTGCTATGCTCATGGGAAAGGCCCATGTCAGGGCTCTTGATGCATCTCTGCCAAGATGGTGCAGATGCAAGGGTGGGGTAAGTGTTAGATGACCGCTCTGCAGTGCTCCGACATCAGCAGAGCAGATGAGTGCTGTCTTTTTCCACACTTAGTGAGAAGTGCAGTGATGCCTGTCCCCTGGGCAGGGATGACCACTGGTTCTGGTGTGACTCCCACACACCCAGGCCTGCCCTGCAGGAAGGCTGCCTCAGGCACCTGCGCACCACTGCTGTATCAGAGGTTACGTGCTCCTGACTTCCAGCAAAATAAAACCTCATCTGTAGAATAACAACATGAGGAGATTTGCTCCACCTCCCAGCCGGCCTCAGAGGTGATGTGCCCGTGATAGCACGAATTTGCTCTCGCCCTGGCACGGGGCAGCGCAGCCTCTCCAGGCACAGGAGCCTGGCTGGCACAGCTGGGCCCAGACCCCACCCGAGGCCATGGCCTACATCCGCCCTGGGCACCTCGCTCAGGCGTCTTCCTTCTCCCACCCAGCGGCCAGTTTTCTCTCGCTGTCGTCGGCCTGAATCTGACATCCCTGGGACTGCGCTCGCTGAAGGAGATCAGCGACGGAGACGTGATCATCTCTGGAAACCGACACCTGTGCTATGCCAGCACCATCAACTGGAGAAAGCTGTTCGGAACCTTGGGTCAGAAAACCAAAATTATAAACAACAGGAGTGAGAAGGACTGCAGTAAGTACCAAGCAGCCACGCAGGCGTCTGCTCCAAGGCAGAGCAGCAGAGGGCTGAGCAGCTAAACTGCACTTCCCGTCCCTGAGAAACAAGTTAAAATCTGCGCTGCGCTAGGCACGAGTTACCACGATATTCACTGGCACTGTCTCCAGAGTGTCTCCTCAGTTCATGGGATGGATTTGCCGAGGTCTGAGCTGCTACTCACCCAGGATGTAAAGGTCTAAGTTCAGTGCGAGGTATTTTCCATGACATTTTGCCCAAGGGCTGCTCCCTGCTCGCTTCAGCCTGTGATAACTGAGGGTGGATGTGACACACCCACTCACTCTAGAAGGGACAACCTTCACTTTAACATCTGTGCTCCAGTCTGAGCACTTCTGAGCAGCCTCTGAGCTGGTGTATGTGGCCTGGCTCTGGGCAGAGACCCTGCCAAGTGCAGACCAGTCCCAGTTCTGACTCGTAGAGTTGGATAATGATGTTAGTCTCTTAAGACTGGAGGTTCCTCATCCATGAAATGGATAGACTGGGTGGCTGGGGCAGGGGGATCACAAGTTGAAACCCACCTAGGCAATTTCCTGAAAGCCTGTCTCAAATGATGTGTGGGGAGAGGGTGGGGGACAGGAGGCAGGAGAGGAGGTATCTGAGTTCCAAGGCCCTGTGTTTGGTCTCAGTACTGGGGAGAAAAAAAACTGTGCTGATTCCCTTATCAGAGTGCTACTCAATTAAACGGAACTGCAGGTGGTGCCTGGGCATGGTCCCTGGCATGTCGGAGGTGATCACGAGGCATTATCTGTCACAGACAAGCACCTGAGTCTGGCCTTGGGAGGGGGGCCTGCCACGACCCCCGTCCTGCTTCTCCAGGGCCCAGACTGGGCCCAGCACCCACACCTGGGAAGAGTGTACTCTCTTCAGCCCTGGACCATGCGCTGCACCAACTTTGGCATTTTGTGTCTTCCAGGGGCCCAGGGCCACATCTGCCACCCGCTGTGCTCCTCAGATGGCTGCTGGGGCCCCGAGGCCCGGGACTGTGTCTCCTGCCAGAACGAGAGCCGAGGCAGGGAGTGCGTGGAAAAGTGTAACATCTTTGAAGGGTGAGGCCTGCCCCTTTGCCCCACAGCCCTGCCCAGACCAGGCCCTCTGTGGGGGTATCAGAGGTTCGTGACACCCAGACGGGGTCTCATCTTGCTGTCAGCTTCAGTTTGTGTAGACGATATACTTCTGGTAAACTGTTCATTGCTGCAGCAAACAAGCGCTTTGTGCTGCTCCTTGTCCAGCTCAACAATTTTCAGACTCTGGAAATACCTTGTGTTTCTAGCAGGCACACAGGTTCCAGTTGCCAGAGCACAGTGATCTGGTGTTTGCTCAGCGGCCAACTCGTACACGCTGCCTCCCCCTCGGCTTTGTGTTCTGTGCCTCCTACATGTGCACGGAGCACTGAGGGGTTGGACCACTTTGAAGATCAGCAGGGACAAAACGGGAAACTGTTCACATGACACTCAATTGAGTTACATCAGTAAAGAGGAGAGTCTGTGGATGCTCAAAAGCCCACAGTGACGTGAAGTTTTCCACAACTCAGTTAATCAGAAAGTTAAATTGAAGGGTAGGAGAAGAGACAATTCTAAAACATATTTAAGAGAAAGGTAACATCTACGGAGAGGAGCCACAGGAGTTGCAGGAGGCTGTGTGGTTCCCCCTTCCTGAGCAGATCCCAAATGTCTGGGAACAGACCAAGTTAGTGCTGCGGGAACTGCTCACCTGATGGGCTCAGAGCTGTCTGTGCACTTGACCTACCATCTCACGTTCAAGGGAGGAGCTCTTATGCAGCCCTTCCGGCTACAGTACATATCCATGTCTGAGTTATCAATGTCCTTTAAAACATAAAGAAATTAAAACAACTGGACCTCACGCATGGGTCTTCCTCTAGTGTGGACCGTCTTGCTATCCATAACACCTGCTCCCTCTGTAGCTGGCCCCTTAGCATCGACCCCAAAACACCACCGTCTTACTTGGCTTTATTCATGCCATTGCCCAGAGGGAGGCTCCCACGCAGGTCTTGGGGTATAGCAGCACTCTTGTACTTTGCTTAGCCTCCAGGCAGACTGATTTACATAGTATAAGGGAAGGTGAAAGTATTACAGCCTTGGTAATTCATCTTGGTCTACATATCTTGACAAAGGCTGAAAGTACTATAGGAAAACATTTCAAACCTATACAGTTCTGAAGAAGAACATTGCTAAGTCTAATACTCCCTTCTTGCCCTATCCCTTAGTCCTGGTAATCTTCTTTCCCCTTAACTTAAATATCCATGAGACTATTATTCAAGGGAGGGGAGACCTGATCAGAACTTCTGTCATCTGTGTCTTACTTGCCCATTACACAGAAACTTCCACCGGAAATGTAGGGAGGGTGTTTCAAGAACTAACCTGGTGGGTACTCGGGCCAAGTAGAACTCAGTGCCAAGAACCCTGCATTACTCAGCAGGGCTGTCCTACAGTCCCAGCTCTCTGACCTCTGACTGAAGTGATTTTGAATTTCTGGAAGAGAGATCTATGTTCTCTGAACTACCCTCATTGTGTAGAAAGGTTGGCATAAGTTTCTCTCCTCCTTCCCAGGGAGCCCCGGGAGTTTATGCAGAATTCTGAGTGCATCCAGTGCCACCCAGAGTGCCTACCCCAGACCATGAACATGACCTGCACCGGCCCGGTAAGGAGAGTGCTGCTCATGTGCAAAGCAGCGGTGTCATCTCACCTACAGTGTGATGAGCTTTCCTATTCCCAGCCGACACCCCAATATCATTCGTCCCACCAGGTTTCCCATTTCTAATGTGTTGCCATCACCTCCCACATCAATCGAACACCACACAAGTCTCGCTTAGCCCCATCCCAGTTAGCTGGAGAACCTTCCAGGGAACTCCTGCCAAAGCTTACTTTAAATTCGTGTTCACATTTTCCGTCCAGTCTTATGAGGAACAGGAGGGTGAGCTCAGGTCTCTGACCCCAGAGAGCCATGTTCTTAATTCTGCACACATGCGGGGCTCTGTTCAGACCCCAGTGCAGCGGGCACACCTGAATCTACCTGTGGAGGTCACTTACCTCCCCTAGCCTAGCCTGCGATCACAGGAGGCTGGGAGACCTCTAGACCCAAACCACAACAGTGGGCAGAGCTGGAGCTGAGCGGGTAGACCTGGAGCTGGAGAGCACATCGCCGCAGGGCACCTTCCCTACTTCACATTTCAGCCGCCACAGAGCTCAGGCCACATCCCCGCAGCCCCAGGCGCCTGTTTCTACAGTTTTGCAAGGTGCTCCAAGGCCACATAACAGGAAGCCACCTCAAAAATAAGAAAAGAAAGTTGAATTGTGGATATAGCTCAGGGGTAGAGCACTCACCTAGTGAGAGTGAAGCATGAGTTCAATGCCCAGGACACAAAAATAAATACTTATTAAGATGTGCACCAGTTCAGGTGGCTTTGATAAGGACCAGTCCCCATGCAAATATTAAGTAAAGGCAACAAAGTATAAAGCATGCTTTCTCACTTTATTTTTTAAGCTAAGAATTCAACTCATAACCTTCACAATGAGCTATATCCCAGCCCTCTTTTTGTATTTTGAGATAGGATCTTACTAAGTCACTAAATGTCCAGGCTGGCTGGAACTTTTGACCTTCTTGCCTCAGCCTTCTAGAGCGCCAGGGTAACGGGCATGTGCCTCTACTCCCAGCTGAATGGTTCTTTTACACCTGTGAACATCATGTGCATTTAAAGCCAGGAAGACTTTGCTCAGCTACTCATAGTGGTTATATCAAGCACCCACACTGCTAGAAGAACTTGTTTTCTCCCTGAGGAACTTCTGTATCACACAAATACTCTAGTAAAAAGCTAACCCCTCAGTCCGGGGATATAGCTCAGTGGCTCCAGTGCCTGTCTTACAAGCGCAAGGGCCCGGGTTTGATCCCCGGTGACCACATAACAATACTGGGCATGGAAACTCACACCCAGCAGCAACCAGTACCAATACCACCAGTGCTGGGTGTGGTGGCTCACACCTGTCACCCCGGCACTCAGAAGGCAGAGGCAGGAGGATTGTGATGTGAGTTTGAGGCTGAGCTCAGGACCAGCCTGAACTACAAATCGAGACCCTGTCTCAAAAAAAAAAAAAAAAGCTAAACCCATTTCACAAAAGAAAGAGGACTGTACAAGCTCTTCCCTGTGCCGGGTGCAGGGCCCCGACAGCTGCATCCAGTGCGCACACTACATCGACGGCCCTCACTGCGTCAAGACCTGCCCAGCTGGGATTATGGGGGAGAATAATACTCTGGTGTGGAAGTATGCGGATTCCAACAACATGTGCTACCTGTGTCATCCCAACTGCACCTATGGGTGAGTGGAGCCAGTGCCATGCCAGAGCATGCATCGCACAGCTGCTTCCCAACCGTAGTCCCACAGTGCCCCGTTTGGGCAGCGATTCCAGGCTTTGTCTGGCCCCACAGCATAGAGGATCTCTCCCTCTATTGTATCCCCAGTGCTGAGCAGGGTCCCAGCAGCTGCCCCCTCTGCTCTGATGCTAAGGCTGGGCGAGGCTGTCCCATCTTCTCCTCAGCCCACTCCTGCACACAGGCTGCCAGGCTCCCGGCTGGCCCTGTTCAAGTTCCTCCTGAATCTGCAGGATTCAGGGCAAGACTCCGCAGGGGCCACAGGGGACCTGCATGGCCAGCTTGCCCTCCATGTGCTCCTCATCCCGACTCCCTCTGGCTCCCTGTTGTCCTGACACCTAGAGCCAGCTACGGGGCACATGTGCCCACGGGAGGGCATGGTCCATGACAACACTCTGACTGCCAGCCCCCTCTGGGCTAGGACAGCCTGTCAGCAACAGACCCTCAGACAGGGGCTTGTGGATCACAGTAAGCTCCAGGTCACCACCAGCGCACACCTGCAAGGCACTGGGGCTCCAGGCCTACAGCACCTTTCACCACACATCAGCAAGTGGCTTCATGAAAAATCTCCACCATCAAAGATAAGGAAAGAAAAATATGTTTCTTTTCCTTCCTGCAGATGTGACGGGCCAGGTCTAGAAGGCTGTGCACCAATTGGGTGAGGAGACAAGTCATTTCTGATCATCTGTCCTGAGCCATTATCATCTCTCCTCCTCCTCCTCTTCCTCCCCTTCTCCTCTTCGTCCTCTTCATCCTCCTCCTGTTCCCCTCTCCCTCCTCTCTCTTCTCTTTCTTTTTCTTTTAGTAGAGGAGCTGGAACTCAGCTCTGAGCTACATCCCCAGACCTTTTTATGCTTATTTTGATACAGCATCTCTCAAAGTTGGTGGCTGGCTTTGAACTTGCCAACCTCCTGCCTTACCCTCCGAATAGCCAGGATGAAGGCTTGTAGGTGTCCTCTAGGCCAGTCTGCTTGTATACTTCCTTGTGCCAGCCAAGGTCCTGTGGCAGAAGCTGCCCCAGTGGCTCCATCCTCCAGCCCCCTGTCATCCTGGTTCCAGGATGGAGTTGCAGGTACCCTTGGTCAGCAGGTTCCTGGCCTCGCACACTCCATGAGCAGAGGCATCTCCACTGCCCCCAGTTTTCCTCAGTCTTAGTTTAGGCTTCTCTTGGCTTCTCCATTTCCCCAGCCCTGCAAGTGGTTTTCACTAGGGTGGCCTAGACCTGCCCAAGGGCAGGCGGTACAAAGAGATGTCCACACGGAGCTTGTGCCCCCATGTTCACTCCTGCATGGTGGCCACCTTCATGCTGTGGGCTGGACAGAGGGTCCTTCCCTCCATAGCCAGAAAGCAACTTTCACGTTTCCTCCGTGGGGTTTAGGTCACTTGGCTGCAGCACACAGGTCAGAGTTGCTGCTTGTCACAGCTCAGTCCAGTCATCCTTCAGCTGTGGGCCCATCCTGGAGGCTGGGGCTCTGGCTGGCAGGATTGGCACAGTCTGCCGGCCAGGAGAGAAAGTCTGGCTGTGCTCTCCTACTGCTTGGCTGTCTGGCCATTTCAGATTCTGTGTTTCTCTGCCCGGAGACTAGGCAGGCAGCCTATGGGTGAGACCCTGTGAGACCAACTCTCTGAGTACTGTGCAGGGTGAACTGGGACAGCAGATTCACGCCTTTCTCCCTGGGGCACTGTGCTGCCCCCTGGGGTTATTTGAAACCATGTTTCTGTGCCAGAGATGCCAGAAGTGTATCAGTCACAGGCCCTGTCTCCCCCTCCCTGCAGACCTAAGATCCCATCCATCGCCACTGGAATCGTGGGCGGCCTCCTCCTGCTGATGGTACTGGGCCTGGGCATCGGCCTCTTCATGCGGAGGCGCCACATCGTCCGCAAGCGCACACTGCGCCGGCTGCTGCAGGAGCGTGAGGTAAGTGGTGGGAGCCACCGTGTTAACAAGTACTGAGCATTTGGCTGTGGGCAGAAGGGCTGCTCCACTCACTCTGGATTTGCAGTCATGTGCACAGGCTGGTGCTCTGCGCTGAGCTAGGCACCGTGAGAAGAGTGTGGCCAGCAACTACAGCCCTTGTGTCAGGGAGCAAACCAGAGGGGATAGGGTCCCGTCATTTCCACTGCGCCCATGACCACAGGCCTCCCCTGAAGGAGCAGGATGTCATCCAGACCTTGCAGG
This sequence comes from Petromus typicus, assembly GCA_004026965.1. Lineage (NCBI taxonomy): Eukaryota > Metazoa > Chordata > Mammalia > Rodentia > Petromuridae > Petromus > Petromus typicus. Next base: position 29,540 of record PVIR01005859.1, read on the forward strand.
CATAATTTCATGGTTAGACATGCACCTGGAGGAATCTCGTGGGTCTGAGTGCGCTCCGAGAGCATCCTGCCGCCCTGGTCCCTGTGAGCGTCAGTGTCCCCAGACAGAGTCAGGCTGTCACCACCAGGCAGGCTGAGGAGCTGGGAGGCTGGGGGAGCCCTGCTCTCCATGCAGAGGCTCCTGCATGCCGCCTCCGTCATTAGCCCAGCTCTGCACTGGGGAAGCCCTTGTCCCTTGGGAGCAAGTGTCTCAAGTGCTGTGGGCCCTGCAGGCAACAGAGGTGTCTTGGATGAGCCAGTTCCTGGAGGTTCCCGTCCAGCTGATGGGCCTGGAAACAGCTCACATTGGGTGTAGTTCTATTACAGGGTTCCGAAATCAGTCTCTCTTCCTACCATGTGTTATAACTCTTGTGTCTTGTTAGATTTTTTTGCTTATTCATCTTGTGGTACTGGAGTTGCACCCAAGGTCTTTGCACTAAGCCACATTCCTAGCCTTTCATTTATTCATGCATTGATTTATAAATTTGGAAATAAACTCTCAGTAAATTTGTAAGCCACCTAGGCTGAGCCTATACTGCGATCCTCCTGCCTCAGCCGCCAGAGAAGATGGACAACAGGCATACATGCCATTGCTGCTGGGCCTGTTCCCCTGCATTTTGAATCAGGTTCCTCAGAGAAGGACTCATCCTTTTTAGCAGAGCAGGCTGAGGGCTCTGCAGTAATCTAACACCACATCTGTGTCACCTAGTGCCTCTACCTGCCTTCTCTTCACAGCTGGTGGAGCCCCTTACCCCCAGTGGAGAAGCCCCCAACCAGGCCCTCCTGAGGATTCTAAAGGAAACAGAGTTCAAGAAGACCAAGGTGCTGGGCTCTGGGGCATTTGGCACCGTCTATAAGGTGAGTCCCTGGGAGCTCTGGAGATGAGAGGGCACAAAGTCGACATTTTGTGGGTGAATATGGTCCAACGGCCTGGGAATCTCAATGTTTCCCAAAGGGATGGAATCTTTTGTCACGGACTCTGCAGGGGTGGCACGGGTGGGTGTGTGGCAGGTGGAGAAGAGGCCTCAGCATAAGACCCACCCCACATCTGCTATTCTGGATCCTGTCCACTGGGCCAGGCCAGTCTCGGGATCTGCAGGAAGTGAAGGGCTCTGTTACTCCAACCATCTCCAACTGGGAGCCTGAGCTGTGAGACGGGGTATTCACTGTCAGGGATCATGGCACCCTTGCAGTGCAGCTGCAGCTGAGTGGCAGTGTCCCTCATCTGAGCACTGTGCCACACTGTGCGGCCACTGCAGCTACACCCTTTTCTCTTCACCTCAGGGACTCTGGATCCCAGAAGGTGAAAAAGTGAAGATTCCTGTGGCCATCAAGGAATTGAGAGAAGCCACATCTCCAAAAGCCAACAAGGAAATCCTGGATGTGAGTTTGCTTTGAGCCCGAGGTACCTCTAGCCCTGGACATCAGAACCTCCCTCCCTGGGGTCTGGCATCAGGTGGCTTCTGCTCACTGCATTCTGGACATTTACTTTCCAGATCTTCTTTCCTTCAACAGTTGGTATAATTCAGTCCTTTATTAAGAAAGTTCTTCTGGGGCCGGGGATATAGCTCAGTGGTTCCGGCGCCTGTCTTGTTGGTATAATTCAGTCCTTTATAAAGAAAGTTCTTCTGGGGCCGGGGATATAGCTCAGTGGTTCCGGCGCCTGTCTTGCAAGCGCAAGGACCTGGGTTCAATCCCCGGTAACCACATAACAATACTGGGTGTGGAGACTCACGCCCAGCAGCAACAAATACCACATACCACAGTGCCGGGCGTGGTGGCTCACGCCTGGAATCCCAGCACTCGGGAAGCAGAGGCAGGAGGATTGTTGTGATGTGAATTAGAGGCTGAGCTCAGGGCCAGCCTGAACTACAAAGCAAGACCCTGTCTTAAAAAACCTTTAAAAAAAAAAGAAAGCTCCTCCGTTTTCCTTCTACTCTCTCCCTTGCCAGGGACTCGTAGTCTGCTTATTTACTCATCTGTTTGACAGTGTATCTACTTATTTTGCAGTACTGCAGATTGAACCAGGGCCTGGCCCTGAGCTGCACCCCTGGCCTCCTTGAGTTTGTAATCTGAGACAAGGTTCTACTGAGCCGCTAATTTCCCAGGCTGAATGGAGCATGCAGCCGCCTGCCTCAGACACCCCAAGGGCTGAGATTCGGGGAGACAGCGCACCCTGGCTGATTTATTCAGGCTATCACTGCTGCTTGCATGCTGTCTTCTCCGAGGTTTTCAGGCCAGTTGTGGCCATGGGAACAGAAATGTCCCTCTGCAGTGGCCTGTCGCTATTCCGGGAAGGGACCCTGTCTGAGTCTCTCCATTATGTTCTACCTCATGCTCTTGGCAGTACCCATGCTTCCCTGTGAGCAGAGTGCAGGCGTAGCCAGCGAGGAGCTCAAAAAGGGCTTAGGGCAACATCCAAAGCCAGTAGGTTCTGGAAGAAATAGTACCTTTAAGAAAGTTTCTCAGGGCCGGGGATTTAGCTCAGTGGTTCCAGCACTGTCTTGCAAGTGCAAGGGCTTGCATTCTGTTCCCAGTAACCATATACCACAAAGCCACGTGTGATAAATCACACCCACCAGCAATCAGTACCACATTCCACAATGCTGGGCGTGGTGGCTCACACCTATTCTCCTGGCACTCAGGAGGCAGAGGCAGGATTGCTGAGTTTGAGGCTGAACTCAGAGCCAGCTGAACTGCAAAATGAGACTCTGTCTCAAAAAAAAAAAAAAGAAAGAAAGAAAGAAAGCTTCTCCGCTCGTGAGGCTGGCAGGAGAGAGCCTGGCATTATCTGTGACCCTGAAACTCAGGGTCAGTTTGCCCTTCCGTAGGAGCTTATCTTTGAAATGGCCTTTATGGAAGGTATCTAGAATGAACAAAGTGAGGTCCATGGTGCAGACTAGAGCGAGGCCTAGTCATCTGTGACCCCAGGCCCTGGAGACTGAGGCAGGGAGATCCCAAAAGTGAGCCCAGCTTGGGCAACTTAGCTGCTTAGTGAAACCTGTCTCAGAGTTAAAGGAGGGGGACGTGGGTTCCAGTCCCCAGTACACGCTAACTGCAACACTGCCCGCCTTCCACACCCCCCAATTTAATATCAGGCCTCAATGTCTGATCTTTTTCCATCCCTCCCGCCTCCCAGCCCAGTACAGAGCCCTTCCTGGGTGGCACAGACCCATTGTGAGTTAGGCTCGAACCTCAGGAAAAATGGGTATCTCAAGCTCTTACCCCAAGGCTGGGCAGGTGAGAGGGAGGGAAAGGCCAGCAGCTGGAGCAGTGATGGCAAACCTATGGCATGTGTGCCACAGCAGGCTGTTACCACTGAAAGCTCTGAAAGGTTTGCCATCACTGGGCTAGGCTTAGGAAAAGAGCGTCAGAGGAGAGGAAAGACTTCTGCCCCGGCCTTCAGAAGTCTGGGGAATTTAGATGATCTCACAGCCAAAGACGAAAGCCAGACAGAAACGCCCACCCCATCCAACCACAGAACATCCAGTAAATGGACGAGCTGCAGCCTTTGACATGCGCTGGACACACAGGCATGCCAGGCCGCGCCTTCCGGCTCAGTTCTCTCTGGGCAGCGACCCTCCTCTCCTGACACTGGGCCTGAGTTCTGCGGTGACACTCCTAATGAAGGCTCTTATAATTATTATTATACAATGTGACAGAAAGTCTACTGTGGATGACACATTTAGCAGACACAATTATCTTCTCTCGGAAAGGGTTACAAGTCAATGTCGAATTCTGCTCCTGAGCTGTCAGTGCTGTTCCTTCGGGTGCAAAACGCAGGAGACGGACTATACAGGGTCTGGCTGCACTGAGAGGAAAATCTTCCTGCTGAACGTGCGGCCACCTTCTGCTCCTTTAACGCAGTCTGATAAGCTGCACAGACAGTGCTGAGTAGGTCTCTGGAAGGGCTTTGAGCGACAGTGGAGCACTCCTCGGGAAGGTGCCAGCTTTCACAGGATGTCCGGCCCTCTGGCAGGCTTTAGCTGCAGGCATCTGCAATTTCTGGGAGCGGAGATGGAAAGAAGCTGGAGAAGGGAAAGGCTTAGCCCTCCGAAGGCCCCTGTCGCCCCTTCTCACCTCTTCCCTGCTTTTATTTTGGCTCCCTCTCCCTGTTTCTTCAGTCACGTCTTCGATCTTCTGCACACCAGCTGTTATGACTGGGAAGAGGCTCCCTTGTCTGCTTGTCCAAAGCAAGGCAGTGCCTGGCACTCAGACGCCATCCGTGTGGGCAGGGTGGGCGACGAGGGTGAGGCCAGCTCAGCCCATGTGAAGCACAGCGGCTCCTGTGCCCTGTGTGTGCCGCGGCATGGACACTAGCTCCACCACATGGGCAGCTCTGAAAGCCGGTGCTCTGTGGCCCAGCGTGTGCAGGGGCCTCTGTTACTGGCTGTCAGTAGCTTAGTGAGCTGGTATTGTTTCAAAATGTCAAGCGCTCCTTCCCTTCACATAAGCCCTGTGAAGTGTAGTGAACCCCCTCCACCATTATTAACATAAAGAAGTTGTGGGTGAGGGAGCCAAGCCACAGTAAGGTTCTCAGACTTCACAGCCTGGATGAGGGCAGTCGGGTAGTGGGGAGGCCCGGGGGAGGGGTGCTCCTCTCGCCCTGGGATTCCAAGCATACTTGTTGTGGTTAAGCAGCACCTCAACCATTTCCAAGACAAACAGGGTAGGACAAAGCTCACTTTAACAGCCCTACTGGGCGGGAGGGGCGCCTGCCTGTCCCGTGGGCCAATCAGATTGCAGCAAGATGGAACGTGGCAGGCCCCCACTTGTGCAGCCCTCACCCCGCCGGGTCCTGGGTCCTCGCTGCAGCCCAGGTCTGGGTCAGCACCTTCAAGGAGAGATTTATTTGTCCTCACGGTTTGTGGCAGTCTCAGTCCACCGCAGGCTGGCACCCAGGTGGGATGGTGGGGTGGCAGCGCTGCCACAAAGGAAAGTGGTGCTTGGCGTGATGTCCAGGGAGGAGCTGAAAGGAGAGGAGCCTTCTGAGGCACCCCGGGGACCTGCTCCCGGCAGCGTCGGCTCTGAGCCAGGATCCAGTGAGTCCAGAGCCCACCACGAGCACAGGGGCTTGAGGCCACGTGGGGATGGAGCCCCCAGTGAGCCCAGCGAGCCCTTTGCTGGTGCTATCTTGTTCTCTTCTAAACAGGGGACTGTCTCATTGAAGGGAGTTTTCAGTGTCCACACTGTCCACGGACATTCAACATCCGCTTAGCTTTTCTGTTTCTCTGTATTGGAAATTGAAACCAGGGCTTTCTTACCAAACTGTATCCCTAATCCTTTTGAAATTTTCATTTCAAGACTGAGCCTCCTTGAGTCACTAAGGAATTTGCCATCCTCCTGCCTCAGCCTCCCAGAGTCCTGGGATGACAATATGTGCCACTTACACTGCTCCATAATGGCAGTACGGAATATTTGTAAAATGAAAGAGGAACTGTTTGTCCTACCTGGAAACACATCCCAAACCTTCAGGAAAGCATGCCAGAGGACACATGTCCCAAGTTGGCTGGGGCTTCATCAGGACCCCCAGGGGCTATCAAACAGTGCCCACTCCTGTGTGTCCTCTAGACCTGGCAAGTTACTGCTCAGAGCTTCCAGGCATGTCTGAGGCTGCACCCCGAGGTGCCCTGCAGGATGCCAGTCCTTATGGGGGGGCTAGAGGGCGATGGGGACACAGGCCTCTCGAGAGGGGATGGCAGGAGCTTCCAGCAATGGGAGGACCTGGACTAGATGACTCATACACTCCCAAACAGCACACAAATATGTGTAAATGAACCCAGACCTACTCCCAAGCCCCAGCCCCTCCCCAGGGCTCATACCACCTAAGCATGTGAGTGGGCACCCACTCACCTGCTGCACCTTCCCCCCAGCTATGTGCCCTCAAGGGGGACACAGCCTGCAATGCCTCAGAGTGCCCTCCCCCACCATCTCTGTGGTCTGTTTCACATCTCAGAGAAGATCGCACCTTTGTGTTTCACAGGGACAGAGATCAATGGGTCAAAGTTGGGGACTCTAAATCTCAGTCAGCCCAAAGAGAGGCTCTGTTGTGTCCAGTCATAAAGAAATGCAGCCTCTAGGTCCAAAAATGGCAGAACAAGATTAAATCAGTCTGTGTCACAGCCTGAAAGCCAGCTTGCAAGAAGTAGGTCAGAGATTGTTAGGTTGGGATTGCACATTGGGAGGCTGAGGCAGGAGCCTCTCCTCAGAAAAGTGCCTGTGCCACCTGCATTCAAAGCTGCAGCCGGGGTGTTGCATGTGCTTCCCCTAAGACTGTCTGGGGCTGCACAGACAGCTCCACCCCGTGTCCCACTGCCCACTGCTTGGGCAGGCCTGGGCTTGTCTTGAGTGGGAATTCTGGTCCACTGCCTGGCTGGGTGCCCCTGCTTGGAGCTGTCTGCATTGCACCACTCCCAGTGTCCTGGGCCCACTTTAACTGTCAACCCGAACCGCAAGATTCCCTAGGGAGGCATCAGGTGGCACAGTCTGTTACTCAGTGCCCCTGGGCTCTGCATTGCCCGGCCCGAGACATTCCAGAGAGTCCCGGACTCCTCAGTCTTTGTGAAGAGTGGCTCCTCAGTCTTTGTACCTGGTACTGTGCAGGGCCAGGCTGCCTGGCCTGGGCATGTCTGAGCCCACAGCCCATCCCTGCACCTGTGCCTAGTGAGGGTCTGTGTCCCACTCCCTGCAGCTTCCTGACATGTGCCCTCCCTCCCCGCAGGAAGCCTATGTGATGGCCAGTGTGGACAACCCCCACGTGTGCCGCCTGCTGGGCATCTGCCTGACCTCCACTGTACAGCTAGTCACCCAGCTCATGCCCTTTGGCTGCCTGCTGGACTACGTGCGTGAGCATAAGGACAACATTGGGTCTCAGCACTTGCTCAACTGGTGTGTCCAGATTGCCAAGGTGAGGCAGGTGTTGGGGCACAGGCTGCAGGGTCAGCAGGGCTGGGAGCTCCAGGTGGAGCCAGAGCAGGGCAGCTGGAAAGGGGCAGCCAGGGCCTCATCCCCAGCAGGCCAGCTTGAGGCAGGGGGATGGGGATGCACTCAACTGTGTGCCTACAGGGGATGCTGCTTTGGTTCAGGCTAAGCTGGGATGACTTTCTGTGTTCTCGTGGAACCAGTCTCATCTACCGTGGGGAGCCCGGTGTGCAGGGCTGCAGAGGTTCACCTAACGGAAGCTGGGTATGCTGCAACATCTCTGTTCCCCCTCTTCGGAGCTCTTTCCAGAGACACAGTGCTGATTTGCGGTGGAGCAGTGTGGCTTCTCAGGGGAGCCAGACAGAGACAGCAGAGGCCAGGAAGACAAGCATGTGCTGGGCCAGGCCTGGGTGAAGGTTGAGTCTGTAGGGCCAAGTGGGTTCCTGCTGCCAGGCCCTACAGAGCACACTGGGGATGGGAGGACCTGCTACTCAGTGGTCCCAGCCCCAGCAGCTGCACAGGTTTCCCCAGGGCAGGGTGTGGCCTCTGGTCCCACTGGGTTGGTTCTGACACCAGGAGCCATGTAACGGGGCAGGGCCTAGTCCCACACTGCTCTCTCTGGCTGTGAAGCCACATCTGTCTGCTCCTCTCCACCAGTCTCTGGGCATTGCCTGAAACTGGCTCCACTTCTGCCTGAGGCAGCATTTATTCGGCCCTAACACCAGCCTCTTGCAAGCTTTGGAGAAAGTGCAGTGACTGGCAGTGCCCACCACAGGAATCCAGCTGGTGTGGGTCCTGGTCATACTCGGATTGGCACAGCCCCAATGTAGCGTCCAGGCCCCCCGAGGCCCAACAGCCTGTGTGCAGTAGCTCAGAACTCAGCCTGTCGGTCAGCCAGCTGTGCTGCTGTCCTTCATGGGGCTTTACTTTGCACTGAAGTCTTGCCTATAAGAGCTTTGCTTTTTAAAAAGCAAAACCTACTCCACTGTATTTGAATGGTCCCAGCAGTGGAGACCCTGCCACAGGAGGGAGAGACATCAGTGAGCTCCCAAATGATAGATTTTTCTTGGGTGAATGGAATTATCGGAGCACTGAGAAATACTCTTTTTGCCAGTCTGAAACACTCACTGTCTTGCCAGGAACTGGACTCCCAGACTTTTCAAAGTGCGATTTTTTGACTTAAAATGGCCTCTGTTGAACCACACAGGAAGGAGGTTGTCCTGGAAAGACTTCGGGAGAGTTGGTCAAGTCTGGCCCAGTTCATTGTCACGACTAAGCTAAGACAATACAGTTATATCGGCCTCACAAAAAGAAAATACTAATAATAATCAAATACAGAACCAAAAGCAGGTGCCAGAAGACAGAGCCCAGGACAGGACTGCTGGACCACAGGCATCACAGTGCCAGCAGCACAGATGACCGAGTGTCCGTCAGCGGCCCTGGAGGCAGGCACGGGCCGCAGGCGGGGCCCCCCCAGCCTGGCTTACAGCACCATTCCCCAAGTGCAGCTTTATGCTCCTTACCAGTCTCTGAGATAAAAATGTCGTGGGATAAACTGTTTAAGTATTCAGTCCAAAGGGTCTGTGGAAGACATGGGACTGAAAACACAATAAATGTTTTAATTTTTAAAAGATGATTACAGCAAAAGACATATTTCCTTGAATCCCCCTTCCAAATTCTCCCCCTCACTTTTAACACGATGATGCCATCATTCCTGCCACTTCTGAAGCAGGTCTGCAAGTCCCCTGGTCTTTATGAGTTATAGTCAAGGACAGTGGACAGGGCTACCGAGAGCCGTCCATGGGGAGGGGGCTCATTCACATGGCACCGTGTCTTCATCCACCCTGATCACTGCACCTGACTCACCGGATACCGAGGCGGTCGGGACAGCGCAACTAAGACACTCCGGCGAGAAGACTCCAGAGCTGCTGCAGAAATCATTGAGGATGGTGGGACGGTCATGTTAGAAGCGGGGAAGAGGGGACTGTGAAGGTGACCTGAGGCAGTGTCTTTCGCTGTAATGTGGTTTAGCTTAAGCATTAACTATATTTTTCAATCAGACCTCATGGTTCTAACACTCACCAGCTACAAGTCATTGTGCACCAGCACAAAGACGGATGGGTGTCATCCTCGCTGGCACCAAGAAGCCCAGCGCCAGTATCCGGGACTGCACATCTTGGGAGCCCTCACCGCAGCCTCTGTTTCAGGGCATGAACTACCTGGAGGACCGGCGCTTGGTGCATCGTGACCTGGCAGCCAGGAATGTCCTGGTGAAGACACCACAGCATGTCAAGATCACAGACTTCGGGCTGGCCAAGCTGCTGGGCGCAGAGGAGAAGGAGTACCACGCGGAGGGAGGCAAGGTGAGGGTCTTCAGGAGGAGGAGGGACGCCAGCAGTCATCACCAGAGTGTAGGTCCCGCCTGACCTTGGGACGTGGGCAGCTGGGCTCACCTCCAAGTGGAGCCTGCTCCCAATACTTAGCACTCTGTGGGCAAGAGGGCTCCATGGGTGTCTGGACATGTGTCTGATGCTGGCCGTAATGGGAGCCAGTTTCTTGACTGTGGCTGGGGTCACAGGCCACTGTCACAGTGCCCAGGGTACACAGACACCTGGCAGACCTGTGCCCACCCCAGCTGCCCACAGCTCCAGCAGCCACCAGCCTCAGGCACTGTCCCTCGAAGACCCTTCTGAATGTGAGAAGCTTAGACCTCTGCCCTGACCAGTCCCCTCAGCACTGAATGGCTGGCCCCGTGGCCTTGGCAGCTCTGGGCTGGGGGAGGTCAGCACCACACTTGTGTCCTCGCTTTACCCCCACCACTCCCAGGTGCCTATCAAGTGGATGGCCTTGGAATCAATTTTACACCGGATCTACACCCACCAGAGTGATGTCTGGAGCTACGGTGAGTCTGAGTTTTGATGCGCTGAGTTTGTGCTGTGGCAAGGCTGACTTTTATCATTGGTTAATCCACATTATATGCTCTGACACTTTCTTTCACAGCAGTGACTAACAGTCATGTAATAGCTGCTGTCTGTCAGTCTATGACCTGAAAACCCAACAAAGGAATAGTCTGACCCACCTGAGTTTCTCTAGCTGGCCAGGCACACAGGGAGGGGTGGCCCAGTGCCTGGCAGGCTGGTGCCCAGTCTGCAGGGCCAGGGTAGCGGTGAGGTTTCTCAGCACTAAGGCTGTCGCCTCAGGAAGTCAGTGATGGTCTCAGAATCGGAGACCTTGAAAGCCCTCACCACAGCCTCTGTTTCAGGGCATGAACTTCCTGCAGAGCCCCCCCTGCCCACCCAGCATTCAAAAGGTAGAACTGGTCCTCACCCCGCTCACCAACCCATTCGTACACAGTCACTGGCAAGGCCACTGCCACCAGGAAAGCTGGGGACACCAGTCAGAAGTGTGGGGAGAACCACACAAGGCAGACTTCCTGAAAGGAATCTCCAGCCACTACTCAGTAGCCACTTAGCACTTTAAACCTATTTTTTATTTGCCCATTTTAGTATTTATTGACTTTCTAATTTCCAAAAGTGCATTTGCAACTTCATGAGAGTCTTTCCTTCTAGAATGTCAACCTCTTTTCCCTGGTAAATTCACCTTCATTCCTCTCTTCATTCTCCTCTGCTTATCTCCCCATCCCAGGCCCATCTACCTTCACAGTGTCCATATCCCTGGTTCCTGTCACCTGCCTTCCATTTGCTCTTATATCATTTACACCTTGCATTTCTTGTACAAGAGAAACATGAGCCCTGAGCTTCCCAGCCCATTTGCAGCACAGGATCCCAGACCCAAGGTCTGTCTAAGGGTGAGCAGAGCCTGGACAGGTGTTCACACTATAACATAGCTGTTGGCCACTGCAAACTGGGATGCTCTGCCTGGGTGGGCCATGTTCCCATGTTCTCCTGTGGTCTCTGTGGTCCCTGTGGTCTGGGTCAGGGCTCAGTCCCTCTGTGGCTGCTTCCACAGCACAACAGGACCCTGTCCTGCCTGTGGGACCCAGGAGCCAAGGAAGACCACCCTTCCCATGGGAACAGAAGCTCTCTATAGAGGAGCCATAGACAAGGACCTGGCAGAACTGGGGCTGGTGGGCAAATCCTCACTGCCAATCAGCCAGTGCTTCCCTTGGACTGAATAAGCTAGTGCCGACTGATGGGGAGACCAAAATGTGAGGCTATTGTGAGCAATATTGTGAGCAAGGCTTAAATGTGAGCATGAGCTTCTGTTTCCTTGTTGAAAACTTTGTGGCTCACAGCCTTGCCCAGAAGCCTCTGCTCTATGGACACAGGTACTCAGGCAGGTGTGAGTGTGGTGTAACTCTGCACCCACCACACCCACTGCACATGAGCTTCAAGTCGCCTCCCTCTGCTGGTCATTTTCTTCACCTTCTGGTCATGTAGTTTCACTTGGATTAGACAGCTGCCATTACTTCTCACCTGTTAGATGGCCGAGTAGAGGTTTGCAGAGCTGAGCTAGGCTCCTAGAGCTGTGGAAGCAGCTCTGTGAACCCAGAGGCACTGCTCTCACGGCTTGTCATCCTATCCCAAGGTGACCACTCTGCTCACTTCCTCTCCAGGAGTCACAGTGTGGGAGCTGATGACTTTCGGGTCCAAGCCCTATGACGGGATCCCTGCAAGTGAGATCTCTTCCATCCTGGAGAAAGGAGAACGCCTCCCACAGCCACCCATCTGCACCATTGACGTCTATATGATCATGGTCAAGTGTGAGTGCCAGGCAGCGTCCCCAAGAGGGGGGCTCTGCTTTGACCCCTGTCCCCTACAGCAACGTCCTTGAGCCCTGGGGGCAGGCACACGGGTCCAGGAACAGCTGTGAGCACCCCATATGCATTCTTCAGAAAGTGCCTACTCAACTTACAGCTATGGGATGTTTACAAGTAAATAAGTAGCGCCGAGGCTGTGGAAGCCCCTGCACCAGACACTCTGACCTATGATTTGCTTGGTGAGCTGCAGAGCCTATGGCCAGTGGGGTGGAATGTTTCTAAACTCCTGACACTGAGGCTGATAGTGTCCACTGTTCTGCTTTGGTGAAACCTAGACGGTGGATTCTGCAGGTCTTCTGTAGGGCAGTATTTAACATGCCACCCCCAACAGAGGGATTCATGGTGCTGCTGTTCCACCAGACTCCTGATGCCTGGGCCCCTGTCCTGAGTGCCACGCAACAGGATGGGACGGGATGGGATCACTGCCTCCCTCAAGGGCAAGCACCCCCTGAACTTCCCAATCCAGTCTACCCAGCTCCTCTGCCAAGTACCTGCTGAGCTGGGATCCAGAGGGCTGCCTGGTTGGTCTGAGGTCACATAACAGCTAGCTGGAGATAGCACAACATCCTCTTGATAGAATAATGGGCTCTGAGAGGCCTGAGGAATTTGTGGGCAGCAAGCATCTGCGGGCAGAGTCAGGACTGGGTCATGTGGTTCGAGCCCTGACAGGGTACAGAAGGCAGGAAGGCACCAACATTTGCAGCCCTGGATTTACCCAGCTCCTCCGCTGGCTGGTAAAGAAACAGGAGGCACACGACACTAACTCTGCCCTGCCTGAGAGGTGCTGGGCGTGATGCTCAGCTGCCAGAGGAGGTCACCCCAGTGTCTCAGTGCTCCTTGGATTCAGATCTGACTTGAGACTGGCAAGGGGCTGTGATGTGGGGGTGCAGAGCCAGTCTGGGTCTGTCTGTGCCAGACTGCAGAGTGGCTGTACACTCCGCACAGCACTTTCACGAGGACCCTCTAAACATGGTGCAGGAAACCAGCTCTGGTCTGCTGGGCTGCCCCGTTCAGCGCAGGGCTAGCAGCCGCACAGTGCCAAAGTTGCCTTCTTTTTACACATGTAAAGTGTAAAGTCGTCCTCTCTCCTTTGCCATTATTCTTACTACTGGTACTCATCGTACAAACTCGTAGGGTCACTGGGATTCCCCAGATGTGTGCACATCATGCAGTGACCATAGCCTTTCACTCTTCACCTGCCCCTTCATCCTCTCCTTCTCCCACCTTCCAGTCTCTGAAGCCCCTGGATTCTACTCCTGATAATCACCATTCCACAAGGTTTCCATAACTGACTGAAAATGTGTGCTTTTGTCTCTTTGTCTGGCTTTCACAGGACATAATGATCGCCTGTCCTACCCACATGGCCACCGATGGCAAGATCTCACTTGTTTCTGCCTGAGTAGTACTCCACTTTGTAAATACGCCACATTTTCTTTAGGCCTCCAAGGGAGGGGCATCTGGACTTGGTCTGCATTTTGACTGTGGTAACATGGAGGTACAGGTGTCTCCTTGGTGTAAGATTTTATGCTGTTCAGGTGCACACCCAGGGATGGGATTGTGGAGTCAGACTATATGTCTACCTTTAGTTCCTGGGGAGTCTCCACACTGGTCTCTACATGGCTGTCCTCTTTTGCACTCACCCACAGTGTGGAAAAGCTCCTTCTCTTTCATCCTGGCCAGCAATGGTCACTTTCCATCTTTGAAGTGAAGGCAACTCTAGCAGAGGTGAGATGGTGGCAGGGTGGTTTCGATTTGCATATCTCTAATGAGTCCACAAACTGAGCATTTTTCATACATTTGTCTCCATTTGTATGTCTTATCAGAGAATGTTTTTTGGTTCTGTGCTCATGTTTTAATTGAATTGTTTGTTTCCGGGGACTTCGTGTGTGTGCAGTTTCTATTTGTCCTATCTGCAAATATTTTCAGTCATAGATTATCTCCGACTCTTGCTGCTTGTTGCTATTGTTTTTCTGTGCAGAATCTTCTTAGTTTGAGATCTTCTTATCCAGCTTTACTTTTTTTGGCCAGTACCATGTCCTTCACACTGAGTTACACCCCAGCCCATTATATTTTGAGACAGGATTTTCCTAAGTTCTAAGTTCCCCAGACTAGGTTCAAACTTGCAATTCTCCCTCCTCAGCCTCCCAGAATACCCGGGTCATCAATTTTTAATTCTTTTCCTATGTTTTGGGGATTGTGTTTGAGAAACTGTTGTCTACACCAGTGCCTTCGCTGTATGGTTTCAGGAAGCAGCTTCATAGTTTCACCCCTGAGCTGACTTGACGTGGGGCGAAGGTCTGGCTCCTCCCTTCTGTGCCTGCACGTGCTGCTGTGCTCATAGTCTGGGGAAGAACACCCCTCTCGGTGTCTTGGTGCCTGTGAGCGTGGATCAGCGGCCAGGCTCTCCATGCCGTGTGCTCTGTGCCGCTTTCATGCTGGTCTCACGACCGTGGCTTTGGATGCTGTGAAGCCCACACTGTGACCTCCAGCCTGTGTTTTGTCTGATCACTTCTTTGTATACTGTCCTCAGGATCCCTTTAGCTGTTCGGGGTCTCCTGTGACATAATGCTTTCCTGAAGACATTTGTCTTGGTTGCTTTTTCTTTCTGGGACAAAGTACACAACACCCACAGCTTGAAGGAGCAAAGGTGTATCTGGGCTCACAGCTTGTAGGAGTTCCCGACTGGTCACTGGCTCCAAGGCAGGGGGACAGCAGAGGGATTGGCAGGGCTGCAAGGGAGGCACAGAGGAAGGAGAGGGACTCCCAGTCCACATCTCAGGGACCCCTCTTCTGACCAGGCCCTGCTTCCTCACCCCACAAACAAGCCAGTCACCTGTGGCCATGCCAGGCTCTCAGGAAACATTAGTTATACACAACAATCACTGCCTTTTTCCTTTCTTCTAGGTTCTGATTGCTATTTTTCTCGTTCCTCCCTCAGGCTGGATGATAGATGCAGACAGCCGCCCCAAGTTCCGTGAGTTGATCGTTGAGTTCTCCAAAATGGCCCGAGACCCCCAGCGCTACCTTGTCATTCAGGTACTGGGCTGGAGCTCTGGAAGCCCTTTCACTGCCACTGCACCCACCCTGTAGCCTGTGCCCCAGTAACTGTCAGATCACACCGTGCTCAGACCCATAGATCAGGGTGTAGAGCGCTGGGCTCCTAAACCAAGTCTCTGTCAGGGAGTAGCAGGACTGTGGACCAGTGGTGGGTCCTTTGCACTTTGCTTCCCAGATGCAGCTCTGCTCCCTGCACAGCTCAGGCCGCCCACCCCCACCAGTCACTCGCTGTGGGGCAGCACAGCCATGTTCAGGGGTGGCTTAGCTTTCAGATTCATTAAGTTAACATATCAATGAAACGCACTGGGCAGCGGCAGCAGCACAGAACCTGCCCAGTAAACAGTGCAGCCTCTTCCCTTTCCCAGGCAGACTTTCAGACATTCAGGGATTTTTAATATTTTACCCGGAGGTCCCCACATGCAGTGAGGGAAGCAGCGGTATACTGCAAAAAGCTTTGGGATTGAGCTGTAACTAAACTGGCAAACAGGCATGGGCTGCATGTTCACTATGCCACCACTTGAGAGGCTGAGGCAAGAGATCACAAGTTCAAGACCAGCCTGGAGTATGGTGGAGCCTGCCTCAAAAAAAAAAAATTTCTTTAAAGTCAGATGAGCCAGATTACACACCTGTAATCCAGCACTTTGGTGAGGCTGGAGGGTGATCACAAGTTTGCACCAAACCCGAGCAGTTAGCAACTTAATGAGATCCTCTGTCAGTATTAAGATCCTAATATGTGTTCCAGATGTAGCTCAGGGTAAAGGCCCTGGATTCAGTCCTTAATACCACAGAAAGTTGGATCAGCAAACATGCAGACCCTGCCCCACTGCTAAGGCCAAGTAGGGGAGCAGCTCCTGAGGCCCCCCACTAACTGTCCCCTCCACACTAGGGAGATGAAAGGATGCACCTGCCTAGCCCGACAGACTCCAACTTCTACCGTGCCCTGATGGAGGAGGAGGACATGGAGGACGTCGTGGATGCGGACGAGTACCTCATCCCACAGCAGGGCTTCTTCAACAGCCCCTCCACCTCGCGGACGCCCCTCCTGAGCTCTCTGGTACAAAACTCCTCTCTCTTCTCTCCCTCCCTCTAGTGTTTCACACTGAGTTTTGAGAAAATGGCAACGTAGATCTAGTGAAACTCATATGCTGACAAAGAAGTAACTTTTAACTGAATAGTAAAGTCAAAATAGTACAGCACAGGTGACTTGTGGCACCACCACCATTTAGCTGTAACCCTTCCTGACCTGCCTAGGAACAACGTGAGATCAAGCCAAGCCTGGTGTTTGCAAAGTGAGCAATTCAAAAGGAAAAGTTCATACCTCAAATACCCAACTCTGCTGTGAGACCCACACCTGCCCCAGGACCTGTGTTCAGGGGAAATGTGGAGGGGGTACCAGCTCCTCAACATTGCTTCTTTGTTTTTCAGAGTGCAAACAGCAACAATTCCACTGGAGCTTGTGTTCATAGGAATGGGGTAGGTTACTCACTTTAAAGTACACTACTCAACAGCTCTGTGCTCAGTCTGCTCTATTCTGCATGAAAAGTGTCCATCCAGACCCAGGCCTACCTGTTTCTGCTTCCTGCTTCCTGTCCTCCAGCAGTTTCCTCTCCCAAGCCCCAAGGTGGGTGATTAGCCATCACCTATCGGGTTGCCATTCCCTGTGGCTCCTGGGCCATTGAAAACTGGCTGGCTTTTTAGAAGTATATATTCTCAGCCAGGTATGCTGGTACACACCTGTAAGTCCCAGCACCCTGGGGGGCTGAGGCAAGAGGATCACAATTTAACAACCTAATGAGAACTTGTCTGAAAATTTAAGGATTGGGAGTATAGCTCAGTGCCAAAGCCCTGCACTTGACCCCAGTACTAAAGAAGGAGAGGAAAAATGTAGATCTTCAGGCTACTAGCCAGACCTGCTAACCAATGGCCTGTGCTCCCACCTGCATCACAGTGGCATTGGGACACCATGTGTGTGGTGCTCACATGTAGCACTCACACTGGAAAGTTGGCTAGTTAGTGAAGCAGGATGTACCCTTGGCTCCTCGTGCATGTGAAGTGTGCATAGCTGTCTATGGCCATCCTGAAAATGGGCAGATGGCGGGGTACCCAGTACTGGGGACCTCCAGGGACACAGGTGCCCCTATCACAGTTCCCACTCTCAGGCACAGATGAGGTTTATCCCACATCATGTCACCTTGCCTGTCTCCCTGCAGAGCTGCCCTGTCCAGGGGGACAGCTTCCTGCAGCGCTACAGCTCTGACCCCACCGGTGCCCTGGCCGAGGACAGCCTGGACGACGCATTCCTCCCAGTCCCTGGTGAGTAGTTGCCCAGAAAACTGTCTCCATTTTCCCCCTTCCCAGGAGACTCAAAGGTGGAGACTAGAGGTAAGAAACAGAGAAATTCGGAAGATGGCATGTGCATAAGGCCTGTGTGTGGACTTCCAGGGCTGCTGTCTGTTTGTTTTAGAAAGGGACCTACAGATTTTCTGGAGTTTGAAGCACACAGCAAAGACAGCCATTTATGTAGTGTGCTTGTGGGTGTGGGCACATGAGCATGTGGTAGATATGCATGCCCTCTCACCTGGCTCTGTGCTTGGCCTATGAAATGTGCATTTTTCTAATCTAAACTGTAGTTCCAGACACTTGCAAACTGCACATATGTTCCCACAAGCATATGCGCATGGACATACACACACACACCAGAGGCAGGCTGTCCTCTGCGAATGGGAAATTTGCAAAACTGCAGGTGCCCCTGGCTTTAGGGAGAGCAGACACGTGCAGTGTATTCTGTAGTCATTTCTGAGGCTTCTGTGCTTCCTTGATGACTAAAGACTTTCATAGGGTTCCCTGTGAGCCCACAGTCCAGGCTTGGGGTCTAGGGGCAATGCTCTGCAGCTGACGTTGTCCTTGTTCTCTTCTCAATTTCAGAATACATAAACCAGTCCTTCCCCAAAAGCCCTGCTGGCTCTGTGCAGAACCCCATCTACCACAATCAGCCCCTGAACCCCGCTCCCAGCAGAGACCCACACTACCAAAACCCCCACAGCCACGCCGTGGATAACCCTGAGTATCTCAACACCACCCTGCGACCTGGTATCAGCAGCACCTTCAACAGTTCCATACCCTGGACCCAGAAGGGCAACCACCAAATTAGCCTGGACAACCCCGACTACCAGCAGGACTTCTCCCCCAAGGAAGCCAAGCCCAACGGCATCTTTAAAGGCCCCACAGCTGAAAACACAGAATACCTTCGGGTGGCCCTGCCCAGCAGTGAGTTCCCTGGAGCGTGATGTGGAGCAACCCCCAGCCTGAGCAGCTGCTCCACCCAGCCACGCCCTGTTCCTGTCCCGGCACAGACCAGACGGGCTCTCACAGGGCAGCTATCCTTGGCCTTTAGCCCGGAAATGCTCTCCTGGGATGTGCTGGGAAAGAGCAGGTACACTCCTCGGTCTCCAACTGTGAAGCTTCACAAAATGCACTCACTCAGAAAGTTTGCCATCTGGGCAGAAGTTTACGTCTTGAGGAACATTGGAAAAACAATAAAAATACACAGGAGTTTTACTGCTTGGGGAACTTCAGGTTTCTAGCTGACAAGCCCGATTTTGAGCTCCCAGGCCGTCCAGTGAGGAACCCCACACACTTGCTACACTGAGTCTATCCAAGCCCGGCTGTGACCAAGGAACCCGGGCCGAGTGTCTTCTGGTCACCACTGCATTCCACTGCCCTCCTCAAGACTGGAGGAGGCCAGCATGCACAAGGGACCCGCGCCCCTGGCAGGTACATAGGATAAGCCACTTAGCTCCTTTGTGGGAGAAGAGGATGTGAAAGGTAGGGTCCACTCAGACTCACTGCTGTGTGTGTCTCCCTGCTGTGAACCCACTTATTCACCAGTGTTTTTTCATCATGAGCATTAGCCTTGTCTATTTTCCATCCTGCTGCTTTGAAACTTCATATGCTCTTCCTGCTTTGATGATATGAAGTCAGCAAAAGCAGACAGTCTGTGCACGAACAGCTCAGTTTCCATGTTTGGTCCACAGTGCTCAGACCAAGCACCTGTCGTTAAGACGAAGCAACTGGAGAGCCCCCAGACCACAGCAGGCAGGTTTCTTTACTTCTCACAGCACTGGAAACCGGCCCCGAGCTCTGCACCATGCTGCCTCCCTCGTACCTTTCCATTTTTTTTGTTTTAATATATTGTTTGTTGGTACATTTTAGGTGGACATAATGTGAGGCAGGGTCTCACTAAGCTGCATGGACTGTGCTGGGATAGAATTTGTGGTTCTCCTGCCTTGGCCTCCCAGAGTGTTGGGGTTCCAGCTGTGTATCATGAGCCCCAGTTTAGCACCCAAATGTGAGTCTCAGATGAAAATTTCCAAGCCCTTTCAGCGAATTTCATGAGATTACAAAAAAGGTACTCACCTTTCTCTAACTGCAAAGTTTTAGGGCGCTTACAAGAGACAGTCTTTTCATTTCCCTTAAAATATTTACATGGAAGAGTATGATTTCCTCTTCAGCTACTGCCAGGGGTCCCTCTGTGCACTAGGTGAGAAAGCGTTGACCTTGAAGCCACAGGGAAGAGCTGGCAGCACAGAGCAGAAGCCCAGGCAGGCGGTGAGGAGGGAGAGCAAGTGGTCGTCAGGAAGTTAGACTTGCAATGAGGACAGCGTGTTTGCACTTCTGTGGATGTTTCACAGGGGATCATCCTGAGACACTTCCCCTTAAACGGAAGGTGCAGCTCGCTAGGGTTTTTCACCCCTTCGGCTAGTTGTTACCAACATTTCATACTTTTAGTCAACACCCACTCTCTGCTTCACCAAGGAAGAAACCCTGATTTTGAGAAATTCATGATGTAACAAGGAAATGACTAATAAGTATTAACTTAAAACACTATGACAGATGCTGAGAAGATGGTCAGCGGTGGGGACACAGCAGGCAGGCAGGATTTGCCTGAGTGACCCGGAGGTTGGGAAGGAAAGTGAATGGCATGCTAGAGAAGGGCCAGGGTCTCCGCCCCAGGGAGATTGCCTAGTGCGCTCCGGGCAGAGGGTTCCTGGCTGAGGAAGCCACCATGGGATCCGCGAGGGAAGCTGGGCACCCTGACCCTCTGCACCTCAAGGCCAGCCTCCTGTGGGTACTCTAGGCCTCGTCCTGAGAAGCAGGAGTGGGAGGACTGGGCAGTTTCTCACGGCTGAGCGCTCACGCCTTTGCCGTGAAGCCCTTTCTTACTCCTCACTACAGAACGTAACAGGAACTCTGAGCTATGCACAGACCTGGGAAGCAGAGTGACTCAGACTCGTCTCCGCTGGGTTGTCAAGCAGCAGATGACGCAGGGAGAGTTAGCTGGAAGCCAGCCCAAGCATAGCCAAGAGTCCTGGTATTTTTGTACTTTGAAACACTTTCCTATAACACAATAAAAGAGACACAGCTATTAAAGCTTGTTTTTCCTCTCCTTTTATTACAGTTTTCCTGTATGAACTTTTGTTGCTATTAATTTTGAGATTATATTTTCCCAAATACCCTGTCCCGGGAAGATGGGACTGTGGGAGTTGACAGCCAAGGGCCTGAAGGGCCGACTCAACATGTCTGTCACAGCCCTGGCTCTGCTCTCCCACCCTTCTCGTGAACAACCAGCCCCCAGTACCTTCGAGAGTGCCCCCCACGAGCTGTTCCTAAGTCAGCTTCCAGAAGAAGTCCCTCAGCCCCTGGCCTCAGGTCTGGTCTCTGGGAGCAGAATCAGGAGTGGACATTGACTACTAAAGGCTCGAATATTCTGTAAGAAGCCCCACTACTATGCTCAAGAAAAGCACTAGCACTTCGTGGTTTAAGAGAGATGGATCTTTCAGACTCAGAATCCACTGAGTCCAGGCTGCCTCTGCTTCCTAAGTGGGCACTGGGAGGCATCTACCACACCCAGAGGATGGAAACCTCTATGTTTCTGGAAGCCCTTCTCTGTGTTTCACCCCATCCTACCCCACTACAGCCAGGAAGGAGCCAAGGACCACACAGGCACAGAAGGCACAGGTTCTGGCTCAAGCTGCCCTCAGGTGGGATTCCTGCTGGGTTTTGCTCGGGCTCGGCTTGGGCAGGGACTTACAGAGTGCTCCAGGTCACTTGAAACCTCCACAGTCTCTGTGAAGGAGAAGCTTGGTTGCTGGGCCTCACCATGCCCTCCACGCCAGGCTCCGGGGGGTGAGGCCAGGGACCCTGCTGCACAGAAGAACCCAAGAGCCCAAGAGGGGTCAGCAGAGTCCCCGCAGAACAACTCAGTCAGCAGCGCGAGGGCGGCCAAGTACAGGTCCAGTAAGCCATCCAGAACTGATATTGACAGGAAGCCTGTGTGGACCCCGCACCCCAAGACTCCTTCAGTTGCTCAAGCCTGTGGATTCCACACCACACCCCAGTTAGCATAAACCAACTGGGTAGGGTAGAGACTCCCGAATGCCAGGAAGGCCTGGAGCCTGAGATGGGCTCCATGCTGTCCTTCCAAGAGCCTTTACTCCTTATTACCAGCCGTTTACCCTGAAAACAGCAAACGTCCAGGTCTGAGCCTGGGTAAAGCCTGGGACACTGCATATCCAAAGAAGAGAGTATCAGAACTGGCCTCCTCCGCCTCCCCTGCTGGACGAGCTGCTCCCTCTGACAAGGCAGCTCCTAAAGTTACCCTTAATCCCTCCCTTGCATTTCTTTCTCCCGATAAGCATACATGTTCATTATAACCATGTTCTGTTTATATTTCCCTGCCTAGGGACTATAAAAACCTAACTGAAGAAATTCCTGCCCTTTTCCCAGCCACACCTGCCACAGTCCTTGGGCAAACATCTTTGTACTGTTAAAGACACATTCAGACAAGATTTTTAAATGCAATCTATTTTTGTAACTTTTTTGTGGGTTATGTCCTCTTTATGTAGCACTGAACTTTGTAAAGTATATTTTTAGAAAACTCATTTTTTTACTAAAGGAAACAGTTTACTTTAGAAAGACTACAATAGAAATAAAATTTGAAATTGAAATCTTTGCTTACAAGGGTGAAGTTGAAGCAAGAGAGTTTTTTTTCTTAGGAAAAGGTACAACCTCACTGCAGAGCTATACTAGGTCACTGCCATGTGAATGGAAGAACATTTGTAAAAATAGAAAAGAAGGAACAGCACACTGGGTCAGTACAGACCCAGGCAGGTTCTGCTAAGTCTGTCTGAGACAGTGTTGAAGCAAAAGGATCACTATAGGGAGAAGAATCCAAACGCATGCTGTCCTTTGATCCTCTGGCCACACAAAAAAAGCAATAATATAACACTCTTGGCTTATGTGAACTAATCAGATTTACAGCAAATTATTTTATTGTTATATTTATAATTTACATTCAATACAGACAAGGAGTATCTAGAAAGCCATAATAATGCTATGCATGTGTGCACTACTCAGTACACTCATGAAATCCACCAACAGTCTCATCCAGTCCAAGTCTGACCGCACAAGAGAACAGGTTCTCAGCCCACTGCACTTCCCTTGCCGGAGGAGCTGCACCCGACACCAATTAAAGCTCTAAGGGATAAACCAATCCCTTTGTCCTTGGTAAAGCTTCTAAGGCCACTGCAGTGAAAACCAGCAAGGAGACCCACCAGTGCAGGGAAGGGACCGGCCATGGTTCCTGCAAAGTGGGTGACTCTGAAACCCCAAGAATGCTAAACTGCAGAGAAGTCAGCATCATCCCTGAGCACAGGAACTTAGACACAGCTCCCAAGACAGCAGCCATAGCAGAGGGAAGAGTGACCTCCAACAGATGGAAAGCAGAGGAAGCCCAAGACAGACACCTGTATGGCTTTTTTCTCAGCTCGCTCTGTCTATTCAAGGTAGATCGTTAGTGAAATAAAGCCAGTAGGGTTGCTGCTGCCTGTGCAGCCAGTATTTCTGCTCCCTTTCTAGAAACCACGTGACCTTTATCCCCAGGTGAAAGAACCCCGCCATCTGTCAGCCCTGCAGGGCAGACTGCAAGGGTTGAGAAATGGTGGCATGGCTTGTGTAGAGACAAGAATCTTCTTGTGTTGAGAAACATTTTTTATACTTTGATCATAAACTATACCTGGAGTAAAAACAGAAGTCACTAGTTGAGTTTTCTTCCAAATGAGCCCTGTGACTGTCCTGCCTGACTCACTAGCAGTCCCCACTCCTCATACTGCACATGAAACAAGAGAAAACTTAACTGGGTGTATTTTTAGAGGCATTTACTTATTTAAAACAAACAAACAAACAAACCTCTGTTGACCTGATTTTACTACAAAGTAATCTTGCTGTATAATATAATCTCTTGCAAATAAAGAGATCTATGGGTCTGATGGCTGATAGTAGAGATGATCTTGTGAATAATTAACACCAGACAGCAGTAACTATGTTAGCAACATTCAAGCAATAGCTTTATAGCTCTTGATGTGGTGCATTTTAACCTTGTAAACTTCTGCAATGATAAATGCAGTATTTGTACAAATGGGAAGCGAGTATCTCTTTTCTATAGTTTATACTGTTGATCAGAACATGTTGACTGCATATTGAGTACTAAAAATTAGATGGATATTATTCATTGTTCTTTATGTTGTTCTTTACTCCTGAGTACCCTACAATATTATATTTTATGTTAACAATACAGTGCTGATTTTACTTCTTATTAATATGACTGATTGTAGATGTTCTTTCTTAATAAGTTTTTTCTGATTGATTAGTTGATTGAATGGTTATGGTAATAGAGAATGAACCTTTGGTTTTCACCTGAGCTCACCCTTGGCTTCTTGCCAAACCACTAAGCTGTCTTAGATGGGCTTGAAATTAATACTTTCCTGCTTCAGCCTTGCAGGGTACTGGGATTATAGGCACGAGCCACCATGTCTCGGTCTGGTTTAATTTTAGTGCTGGGGATCAAAGCTAAGGCCTCAAATATGCTACACAAGTCCTCTACCACCAAACCACAACCACATCCCCGGGTGACGGCTTTTTAAAATGCTAATTAAAAACCTCTCTCTCAGAGAAGCGTTTGGGTCACAGCCAAACTGAGCGGATAGTCTGGGGAGCTTCTGTTCCCTCTTGGTCCCACCACATCCAGACACAGCGCCCCACTGTTGCATCCTGACCACGAGCAGCATTGTTTCTGATGGACAGACACCCAGCCAGCTCTGAGATCCCCTCCGTGCTGGGTCAGCTCCCCAGGACCTCGTCACCTCTGACACGGGATCTTCAGGCACCGCGGTCCTCTCCAGCCTGAGAGAGGACCTGCACAGGCTCTACACAGAGGCAGAAGTGCCAGAAAGGCAGAGGCTGAGGGGAGATGGCCAGCAGCCCCTGCCTGGAGCCGCTGCCAGGCTTCCCAAGGCCTCTGGTCTTTCATTTCTGTGGGTTCCAACCTTCAAACGTGCTTCCTCGTCACTTCTGGTGCCCAAGGTGCTGGACATGTGCCCCCCAACAGCAGCGCTGAGCGCAGGGGTGGCTCTGAGTCCAGACATAAAGACCTGCTGTGCCTACAGTGGGCAGCAGACACTGCCTGTCACCTGTGCCTGGTGCAACTGAGTGTAGCTCTAGCCCCTCCTGGGGGGAGCTGTGGTACACCTGGCTCCCTGGAGACATCAGGTGCTTTCCAGCCTCAGAATTTGTGGGGCCCCCATGTTCCCTGGCCCTGTTCTTTTGGGCCTCTGCCATGCCCTAGTTGGGTGAGAATAATTGTAACTGCATTCTGGGAGGCCGAGACAGGAAGATCGCCAGTTTAAGCCCAGCTTAGGCAATTCAGGGCAACCTCATCTCAAAACTAAAATTCTACAAGAAGGATGTAGTTCAGTGTGAAGACCCCAGGTTTAACTTTCAGGAGCACAACCACAACACAGTAGTTCTAATTATCTAGGAAGAGAAAAGATTTCCCAAGAGGGGGTAACCTAAGAAAGAGAACAGACTCCCCCTTTCTGCTTTGCTATGGCTCGGGGATCTGTCAACTTCCTGGAGACAAGCCCAGCCCTTCAGCCGCCCGGGCCTGCCATCCCGCCCTGACCACGGAGACACCCGAGGTTCTGCACTGGCCACACCCACAGCAGACAATTCATGCTCACAAACTGTAAGATGCCTCCTGGGGGCCTGCCAGCACCTAGGCCCGGGAGCCTTGGGCCTCACAATCTTGCTGCCTGGGTCCTCTGATGCCCTTGACCTCTGCTGGAAACCTCACTCTTGGGTGCTGAAGAAAACTAGAGCGTGCATTTGACCCACACGCAAGAACCAGCCCCTCTGAGCTCTGGGCAGATTTTAGCACCACTGAGAACAGATCGCCCACTGCATTCAGCTGCTGCTCTGGAAAGCAGCTCAGCTCCTGTCTCCAGGCATGTGGGAGGGGCAGCCCTAAGTGAGGGCTCTGAGTTTCTCCCGCCCCCCCAGGGAAGAGTACAGTGATGGAAGGGACCCCTAAGCTAAACGATCCTTTCACCCAGGGGACCCGTTGTGCCAGCAAAAAGGGCTGGCCACACAGCAGAAATGAGGCTAAGGGCCAGCAAGCACTTCAAGTGCACAACCCTCCTTTCCTTGGACTGGTGATGCCAACTTATATACGAGTGGTGTGCTGGAACGTCAGTGCTCAGCTAAAGCAGGAGGTTTGCAAGTCTGAGCTCAGACAAGGCAGCTTAAGTACACAGTAAGAACCTGTTTCAAAATTTAAAAATAAATAAAATGGGCAGAGGATGTAGCTCAGTGCAAAGGCCCAGGCTGGCCCTGAGCTCAGCCTCCAACTCACATCACAGCAATCCTCCTGCCTGTGCCTCCCGAGTGCTGGGATTACAGGCGTGAGCCACCACGCCCAGCACTGTGGTATGTGGGTACTGGTTGCTGCTGGGCATGAGTCTCCACGACCAGTATTGTATGTGGTTACCAGGGATCGAACCCGGGTCCTTGAGCTTGCAAGATGGGTGCCGGAACCACTGAGCTAAATCCCCGGCACCACAAAGGCCCTGGCTTTAATCTCCAGTACTGAGAAGAACAAAATACCTTAGAACCTTCAATGCTGTTTCTCTGGAGGAAAGGGAGGAGAAAGAAAGGAGTAAACCCCATTCTCCCCCAGAAAGGGCAGAGAGAGGCCTGTGTCTCTTGTCACCCTCACTCTGCCCGCAACTCTGCTCTGCCACAGCATTTCAGCTTTCAGTAGAGGTGGCATGAGAGACAGCAAGGGTATCTGAAGTTAGGGCAGGCTTCTCTCTTTCAGAGCACAGGAACTTGACTAGCGACATGTTCACACTAAGAGTTTGACCAAAAGCAGTTGCACTGCTGTTAAAATCCCTTCCTAACCTGGAACAGATGACAACACATTTAACAAGATAAACACATCTGCCAAAAGAATAGTAAGAAACAGCAAACTTAGAGTGAACAGTCACTGTTGTCATTCCTGAAATCACCTCTGGGACAAATGCGTGCCAGGTCTCTGCCAGTCTAGCACACGCCCAACAAAAGTCCACTTCCACAGACCTCACAGTCTCAGAGGTCCCCGTCCACCATGGAGCTTCTGGCTCTGGGGTCAACAGCTTGTCACAGCTGGAGTTCGAGACTGAGCAAAGCCATTTACCTCAGCTGGGAAGCAAAGAGAGAGAGGCCAGGGTCACACTGTTGCCTTCAAGGTTCTGGTGAACCAAGACCTTAGCACAGGAGGCGAGAGGCACATGGTTTAAAAGTGAAACCTCTAACCTTTAGAATACAGTCAGTACACTCTGCGCCCTGTGCCTAAGGACCAGACTCAGGCAGTCGTCCAGCTTTGCACATCAAGTGTATTGCCGCACATCCTGACATCTGCATGCTTGGCCTGGCTGCCTCTGCTCTGAGCGAAGAGGTGAGACCTGAGGTCCGCAGAGCTAATGATGCGCTCTGTTTGGCCCTCTACAAACAAAGTTGCTAGAACTACTGGCTGAAAAAATTAAAATTCGTAGAACATCAATAGGATGGGCACATATAAATGGGACTGATAGTTTTCCTATATACCATCAACCATTAATTAAACAGTACAATAAGAGAGAAAGCTCTCTCAAATACCAACTAAATTGACAAAATTGGTGGAAATAAACTTACGTATGCAAAAATAACATGAAAACAAAACTATAAACTTTGTTGAAATATAAAAGACTTAAAGACATGTCACATTCATGGATATGAGGATATTATGAATATGCCAATTCTCCCTCAGTATTACATAAGTTCAGTGTTATGCAAATGATAATTTCAGTTGCTATTTTGGGAAATGGGTTTTAAAACTTGGAGTCCAGAGCAGAAAATGTACCATAGAAGCCAGCAACATTTGAAAAACAATTGAGTAGCAAAAGCAATGGCATAAAAATATCTCCTAAAACTATAATAATTAAAATTGTGCAATGCCAGTGAAAGCACATAAATAATGAATGGGAAAATTTAGAAATTTGGAAATAGATATGTGTACATGGAAATGTAGCATGTGACAAAAATAGTATTTCCAGATGGTGGGGAATGAGAGACTATTCAATAAATGTTGTTGGAGGAAGCTTTCATACACTTTAAACAAAAGTCTGCTTTATACTTTATTCAAAACCAAACTCCAGATGGATCAATGACCTAAACATGAAAACAAATTGAAAACATATTATTAGGAAGAATGTGTGTGAATATTGCTAATCTTAGGGGAGGAAGATGACCCAAATGGGTACCACAACTCCAAAGGCATAAAGAAAATAATAACCGAGCTCATCAGTTGGGGTTTTTTTTTAAAGTTTTTAAAAAGAAAAGCTCAGTAGAAAAGTCAAAATAAATATGAGAAAAGGTTTGAATTATACCAACAATTAATGTACAAAGTGCTAAAGAATTCTAGTGAATCCATAATAAAAGTCTAAACACTCCCAGTGAAACTTTGACGGTGTGTGAGTGGGTGATTCATGGAAAGAATGCGAGTGAAGAGAAGACTTACACATGTGTATTCAGCCCCAGTAACAAGGAACAGAGCAACACTGGACACAAAGTGACAGCTGTCATAGTCACAGGTTTGGATGACAACAGCAACTATCATAAATGTTCTGGAGGACAATACAATTTTAAGTGTGTATGTATTGCTACACAGCGTTTTTCCCCAGTACTGGGGACTGAACTCAGGATCTTCATACTGACCTACATCCCAACATTTTCTTTTGAGACAGGGTCTCACTTTGTAGTTTAGGCTGACCCTGAGCTCACTATGTAGCCCAGGCAAGCTTGGAACTCACAGCAACCCTCCTGCCTCTGCCTCTTGAGTGCTGAGATAACAGGCGTGAGGCACCTCCTCCCTCTTGCCCTCCCTCACAGGCGTGAGCCACCCCACCCAGCACTGTGGTGTGTGGTACTGATTGCTGATGGGCATGAGTCTCCACACCTGGCATTGTGGTATGTAGTTACCAGGAAGTGAACTCTTGGGACCTTGCATTTGCAAGGCAGGCACTGGAACCACTAAGCTAAATCCCTGGATTTTGAACAATGCTATCACTAAACTGCCCGTCCTGAACTTGAATGTGTCACGCTCCTGCCTCAGCTTCTCAGAGTGCTGGGATTATAAACACATCCTACCATGGCAGCTTGTGTTTATTCTTTGATAGGACAACTGCACTTATAGAAATAGTCTACTAAAATATTCAAGCACCTATACAAAGACAGATGAGTTAAAATATTCATTATAATTGTATAAATATACCTTGAAGGACTATTTGTCATGAAGAAAAAGTGGAAAGTTTTAATGTTTACCAAAAGAATATTAAATCATGGAACCTTGTGCAATGGAATTCTGTAGAGCTATCAATAGACTGGACAAATCCACATGCAATGGACCCAACCCCACACTAGGTTGTCAGGGCTTTTCTTTGTCTTGGGATACTGAGAATGGAACCCAGAACCCTGTCACACTGAGCAGAGTAAGCCGTTTTCTGCACGTTTGAGACAGGAGCTGAGGCATGGGCTATAGAGCTTCTCAGGACTGAGAGGCACTGGCCAGAGTGGTTTCTTCAGCCTGCATTTGTCCAGAAGTTAGTCTAATATTGTCACACTTTAGGCCTAGAGTGCTCTGCATGGAATGTGATGGGTTTACAGAGCACTGTCCTCAGTGGATTCACCCACAGAGAGGCTCATGGCTGCTATGCTATTAGCAGCTGGGCCCTGGCTGGACCAGGTCACCTGACCTGGAAGGGTACATCCTTGTTCCAGTTCCTCCCTCCCACTCTGCTTTCATGCTGTATGAGGTGAGCTGTCTTTCACCAGACCCTTGCATCTTGGCACCAGCAAACCATGGACTGCACCTTCTGAAGACCAAAGTTACCCTCTCCTCCTCTTAGTTGTGGGTGGTGGGCATTGTGTACTAGTGACAAGAGAATGACTAAAACAGACACCTTAACCTCATCAACTTTTTTGACCCTCCCCAACTTACAAACAATAACATTACTGGTTATGACTATGTCACCTAACACATTCCCTTATAACCTTACCCTAAATTTGTGGGTTTATTATCCTACCTTTAAGAAACAAGTTTGTGAAAAATACTATCCAAGAATGCATTTCTAAAACAGAATATTATTTATTTTACCTGATTGTATGTACATATGAACATATACACTTATAGCGCAGGACTGAGCTATAGCACCAGCCCTTTCTTACTTTTTACTCTGAGCCAGGGTCTCACTAACTTGCCTGAGCTGGGCTTGAGCTTGCAGTCCTCCTGCCTCAGCTTCACAGGTCTCTGGAATTACAGGCCTTTCCCACCATGCCTGGCTGGCTGCATTTTGCTCTTATTGCCCTAAAAAAAGAAGCCTCAAAGTATGTGGTTGATCTCCTGACATTACACCATCCACTTGTCAGGATAAGCAGAAAAAGAGTTTTGGGCAGCTGTGATGAGCCTCTACTCACTTCTGCAATGTCCTTAGCAGTCAGGCAGGAGCTGATGAGGATGCCTGCATGGAGCCACGTGGGCTCTGTGCCGCTCAGTGAGTCCAGGTCCCGCCTCACGTGCACGGTCTCGACCCTGCGGGGAAGTCCCCTCTGATGATGCTACAGTTCCCTTGTTCTGCCTGAGAGGTGGAAGTAAATCAGGTCATAAAATCATTTTTGCTCCTCCGGCTCAGACAGCTCTGCAAAGAAGAGGAACATCACCCCGTGGTAAGCTGACACCAGCGTGACCCCTGCGGGGGGCCCTGACCCTGAGTCCCACACAGACTGGCTCACAGCCAGTCCCACGTTCTCTGGTCACTTCACTTCGCCTTCTCTCCAGGCCCAGTAAACAGCTGAACCAGAAGCTGTTAGTGTTTAGCAGGTATGGGCATGGGGTCCCTGGAGCAGGAGCTGGTGGTCAGATGCCTCCCGCCCACGAGCCACTCACGGAGTCTTCACCTTTGACTGCAGTTCACCCATCTATAAAAGATGGGACTGGACCGGATGGTCTTCACTACGGACTTTCTCTTCAGTCCTCCAATTCTTACATCATTTAACTTCAAAAAAACCATGAAACAATCATGGCAAAGTCCAAATGCAGGGTTTAAACCATCCTGCATCACACCTGTGGCACCTCAGTGGCCAGAGGCGGCCCTCACTGCCTGAGGAAGTTCACAGAGCCCAGGTGGACCGGCACTTTCAGCACAACCCCTTGCCTCCACTCAGCCCATCCCTGTGCATGTCTAGGAACAAAGACACTGACACCTCCCACAGCCTGAGCTCCTGCTGATGTGACATCCCTCAAGTGAGAAGCCAGAAGTCATCTCCACAGCTCCAAGACTAAGCACAGTTTCTTCCTACCACTGCAAGGGGACATACCTTCTCTTCCTCATTCACAGAAGTCATCTAGGCGCTGCCACCCACAATGGGGGCACCTCAACAATTCCTGGGTATGGTGAGAGATCCTTGAGATCAACCCACTGCTGGAAAGTCTGAGCAACAGGATCAGCCAGTCTGATTCTAACAGGAGAAATACAAGCAGATCTGTATTCTGAAGGACCTAAGCATGAGGAGAAGGAAGTCTGTACTCAGAGGCCGCTCCTCTCTGTCCAGACCCCTCAGCACCTGCTCCATGCAGCACACAGTGTTGTCTCAACATGGTGCCAAGGTCTAGAGAGCATGGCTACCCTTTTTAGAGTGGAGAAGCTGCAGCCCAAGGACAGCAGGCTCCAGCTTTGTGAGACACACACATTCAGAGCCCCTGTGGGCTCTGAGTCAAGACCTGCTCCAAAGCCCAGCACACCCCACTTAATGGACGGTGGGGAAAAGAACTGCTCGTGTTTTCACAGTGAGCAGCACCCTCAGGCTGCCCCTCCAAACGCCTGCTCCACACTTCTCTCAGCTTCCTTTGTACAAGTGTGCTGCCTGGGGGTCTCCAAGGAAGCCTTATTTTTAAAGAGCGCATCTGGAAGAAAATTGGACATTTTTCTTTTTTCAGCCCTTGAGATACAACTGTTCAAGTGTTTTAGCACTGAGCCATGCCCCCAGCACGGCCTTCCGTAAGAGCCAAGAGTTGCTGGGGATGGAGCCCAGAGTTGCACACTGCCCAGCATCCCCAGCTCTTTTTCAGTGTTTTATTTGGAGTCAGGGTCTTGCTAGATCTCTAACTTGCCCACACTGGGCTGGCCTTGCTGTCCTCCTGAATCAGCCTCAGAAAATACTGGATCACAGGTGTGCACTGTAATGCTTGACCCAGCCGTGGGCTGTTAACACATAGGAACAGCTATTTTTTCAACTCCAGGTAAGTATTCTACAGATGCTTACTTACCACGCTCCCAACAGTTGCCTGCACCTGAAGGCCCCAGCAGCAGTCTGGATCTCTGTGAAATGAGATCCCCTCCCCAGAAGTGGGGAGAAGTCCACGTCCACAAGACACACAGCTCTATGAATTCCACCTTGGGAGAGCCAAGCCCAGCATCACAGGACATCACAAATCTGGTGAAAAGTGACAGCAGCTTGTGACAGCAGAGTAGTGGGCCAGGAAAGAGAAAACAGACCTTCTAGGCACCTCCTCCCTCTTGCCCTCCCTCACCCTCAAAGCACCACAGTCACAGTGGAGCTGGAGAGACTAGGAAGGCACAAGGGGCAGCCATGCCAACTGTCCGCCCAGATCGTGCCAAGCCAAGGCTAACCTTCGGGCTGGTGCTAGACCAGGCTCAGCTTCCCACTGGGAAGCTGGACCAGGCAGAGGCTGCAGCCAGACCTGTCAGGAGAGGTGACAGGAGACCCAGGTGGCTCTGTCCAGTGGGGTAGCTGAGAGAGGCGGGCAGCAGATGCTACATCTCCCTGGGCCACTGCCAAGGCCACTCCTTGTGCCGGGGGGGAGCCATGGAGCCCAGTAACACAGCACCCTGCAGCCTCCTGCCTCAAGCTGTGACACGCAACATGCACATGGCAAGATGTCACGGAGATAAAACCTCACGGGGGACCCTCAGTTCTTGGAGGACAGAGACAGCTCATGTGCCCTCCTGGCCCCAGCCAGCGCCCAACTTTAATGGTTCTCATGCCCTCCATCTCACTGGCGCACACCTCTGTCCAGCCTCCCAACACTCTTCAGTTTTCTTCTTTCAGAAAACACCTGCACTGTTGCCACAGTGAGGGCACTGACCTTGCCACACGGGGTTGGATATGGACTCAGCCCTGGAAATCTTGTGGCTGCAGCCACTCAGCACAGAAGGTGGAAATCATAATGCAATTAACTCATAGCACGATGATAACAAGGCCACTGATGGGCCAACCATGGTGACACACACCTGTAATTCCGGCACGTGGGGGGCTGAAGCAGGAGGGTCACAAATTCAAGCCTGGCCTGGCTGTTTGCTAACTTAGCGAAAGACCCTATTTCAAAATAAAAAATAAAAACAAGGTGAGGATATAGTGCAGTGCCGATACCCTGAGTTCAGTCACCAGCTTCACCTACACACACACACACACACACACACACACGCACACGCACACGCACACACACACGCACACGCACACACACACACACACACACCACGGAAGCCTTCAGTGATACCCCTGTCTGATGAGGTACCGCTGGCTTTGTTAGCACAGATTCACAACCTGTCCCCCTCTGGCCCCTCAAAGCAGCTGCTCTTTCACGGATACCCCTCACCCCGAGGCTGTCACACACAGCCAGCGTGGTCCCTGAGCTGCTGATGGCTCAAAGCTCGGAGCTGTGCCCCTGCCCCGCTCCATACGGCACCATGACAGAGCAAGGACCCCAGAGCCCACCGCAGCTGCCTCTATCTCCTGTCACTGCAGCGGAAGAGAGCTGTGCCTAACAGACCCCACGTGTACAACGCAACGGGAGAGGCAGAGAAGAGGGCCGGACCCAGTCTGTTGGAAGGCGGGCCACTGGCAGGGGTCCTAGGAAATAGTGTGTGCAGAGCTCAGCTCAGGGCCTCCAGGCAGGCGCCGCCACACACGGCTTCCCTCTCCCTGTTTTATCAGCACCTTTTATCCTTCTTGATACAGATGCCAATGAAGGATAAGTAGTAAAGAGACAGCAGGGCAGGACGCCCCACCCTGTGACCTCAGGACGCTTGAAGGTAGGAGGACCGAAAATCTGAGTTCCTCCTGGGCAACTTAGTGACAGCAAGACCTGGCCTAAAATGGAAAATAAAATGGGCTGGGGTCGCCATGTGAAGCCCTAGATTCAATTCCAAGTACCACAAAAAGTAAAACAAAGAAGGAGATGTACACGAATGACCACATTCACCCAGTGCCTATCTCAGTCTTCTGTATCTGCTGTGCCCACATCACAGCCCAGACCGCGGGGAGGCAGGAGTCGCTGTCCCTCATGGGCAGCAGCTGTCGATGCAAATTCTGCTTCTGCTGTCACCGGCGACTAGGAGTGGAGAGCTGAGCAGCGACAGCAAAGCTCTAAGAAGGCGACTCAGGCGGATGCATCCAGACCTGGTGAACACTGCACAGGCTGGCGCCTGACACTAATAAGAGGACACAGTTCTAATTCCACTTGCAACTAACCTTTGAGAAACGAGTACTGTTGAGTTTTGGTATTTTAGTGAAAAAGAATGTCAATAATTATCAGAGAAACTTAAATGTCCCTCCTTTCTGGATCTTCTGCAAATATTCCAACCATGACGGCACATTTGTAACAGCTTAGAAGATTTATAAAACTTATGATAGTTCTCAGTAAATTTTGTTTAGAAAACACAACTAATTTTCATAAATTTTTAAAACTGTTTACATATGATTGGTTTTATTGCAGTTTTAAATTAATTAGTAAATAATTTAAATTTTTTAAATTAGCATTCGCTTCAGTAAACATTGGCAGATACCAATCACATAAAGAAAAGCTCTTTGGGGCCGGGGAGTTAGCTCAGTGGTTCCGGCACCTGTCTTGCAAGCTCAAGGGCCCGGGTTCGATTCCCCGGTAACCACATAACAATACTGGGTGTGGAGACCCACACCCAGCAGCAACCAGTACCACATACCACAGTGCCGGGCATGGTGGCTCATGCCTGTAATCCCAGCACTCGGGAGGCACAGGCAGGAGAATTGCTGTGATGTGAGTTGGAGGCTGAGCTCAGGGCCAGCCTGAACCACAAAGTGAGACCCTGTCTCAAAAAAAAAAAAAAAAGAAAAAGAAAAGCTCTTTGTAGACCTTAGTGCTTTTTACCAGCACAAGACTTCCAGAGATTAAAAAAGAAGCTTTAAAACCACCATATTAGATGAAGAAAAAAATGTCTTGTCTTTCTGTGGATTCCGAAAAAGTGCTAACTTGCTAAGGAACAAGGCTCTGCAGAAGCAGTGGCAAGAGCTACTACTGGGCACAGGGCCTTGCCAGGCCTCGTATGATGCACGGGGACCCTGTGCACAGCCAGAGACCTCAGCTCTGGTGCGAGCTCCACGACAGCCCTGAAGGCCAGCGCACCCTAACCTAACCCGGCAGCCACAGAAGAGCATGCCACCCCTCGGGACACCCCAGGCACAGGCACAGCCAACGCCAAGGTCAGCGGCCTGGAGCTGTCACACCCCCGTCCCCTTCCTGACTCTGAGTGGAAGGTGTGGTTGTAAGCACATGTAGCTTCTGGATCAGTGAGCACAAGCACACACTGGCCTCAGGCCTTAGACACGCCCATTGTACACTCTCGTGCGAGGCAGTGTGCGCTTAGGGCGTTTTCTTCAGCTTGTCTTTTGGCTTTCCTCATAGCTTTACTTTTTCTTATAAATTATAGACGATTCCTTTTTACAATATAACCACTGGCTTTTATTTATTAATCAAAGTCAAAATGCGAGATAAAATGTTTAGCATATGTTATTCTTCTTGGTGTATGTCTGCGGTACTTACTGATCTCACTCATCACGGGAGTTGGTACAGAGCACGTCTGACTCTTTTCCCATCCCCTTCCCCCACCTCCTCCCTCCATCTCTGTCCACTTCCCATCTGCAAAAGACCTGTCTTCCCATCTCCTATTATTTGCCTTGTATTTCACTCTTGGTTTGCATTTTTCTAATAGAAAAGCAAGCATGTGATACTCCGCCTGTGTATCTAACTATCTCACTTAGCGTTACGGTCTCCAGGTGCCTCCCGTTTCCTAGAAACGACTCATGTGCACCCTCTTTCGGAGACTCGTACCTTCTTCCTGCTCCAGTTTGTGCTTCAGAACTCCTCACTGTCAGCAGGAGCGGGCAGTCAGCAAGGCGGCGGGTTTTCTTTCCAGTCAGCAAGGTAGAGTCTGCTGGGAAACGCAGCCCCTCGGCGAGATGACAGCGTGGTGACTGGCATGTGGCCCGTGGCCAAGCTCCTCCACAAGGCTCTGTGTGTGGCACCCACGGAGCCGCCCTCCCCCACACAGCCCGGTGGCTCCCGGAGATGCAGCGCTGTCCTTCAAAGCTCTCCCTGGAGCCCCAGCTGGAGGCACTCTTCCTGATCCCAACCTGCTTCAGCTCCTCGCTGCTTTTCCCAGAGAATAGCCTGGCAGCGCTCCCCAGAGAAAGAGACCCGAGGGTGGCAGGAGCACTCCCAGGCCCATCCTGACACCGCAGATGCCCAGGCCGCAGCTTGAGTACACATGGTTTAGTGTTTTTCAGTTTGCAAACATGAGGAGCTTCACAGGGTTAGTCAGGACAGCATCTCTGCTCTCTCCCTGCCACCCTCTGCCATGCTCTGTGGGAGGTACCCCAGGAGAGGCTGCGTTGCTCTGCACACGGGCCATGTGCCATGTGCCATGCTGCGTAGACTGGATCTCTTGTGGTGCAGACGAGGAAGACAAGGGCATCTCTCCTCTACTTGCTGCTTCCCCGTGTCCCGGGCTGGCCTGCCCAGCACACGGCTTATCTCAACAGGAACATGTTCCTTTGCGGTGCTGTCCCTAAGAAATATCAAAATATCAGAATGACGGTGCATGCTTTTGATCCGAGCACACTGGTAGTCTAAGGAAGGATTGCAAACTCAAGCCCACTACAGGAAACTTAGAGACTTAGTTATACTGTTCCAAAATCAAAAGATAAGAAAAGAGCTGAAGATGCAGCTCAGTGTAAAGGCCTGGTGTTCAATTTCTAGTACCAAAAAAAAAAGAAGAAGAGGAAAAGAAAAGAAGCAGCAAAGTTCTAATCAAGCACGATAAATGACTATTTTTATTGGCCCACAAAAATATTATAGAAATATAGGAAGAGCAACCAAGTGTATGTATATAAATGTGAAAATGGAGGGCAAAAGCAGAAAAGAGGACAGGCAGGCAGTGAGTGAAAAGCCTCTGTATTTGGTACCACCACTACCCCGTCTGAGACCCCCTGGAGGGAAGACGCTGCCTGCCTCCTGCCTGCCCTTCAGGTGCCACATTCCCTGTGTGCTCTCGCTCTGCCCTGGCACCTCTTGTGCCCTCTAAACCTAACCCTAAAACATGGGGGTCCGAACACAGACACACAGGCCCTGGCAACCCAGCTGGCAACGGAGCCATCTCTCCCTGTGACCGTCCCGCTTCTCGTGGGTTGGGCAGCACAACATGGTGGCCACAGGGTCCCAGTGAGGGTGGAAAGGGTGCTTTCACATCTGTGATTAGCTGTGAGGGCCTTTGGCTCCGCCCATGCTCCAGAGGGTCCCTCACTGCGTGGCAGCCCGGTGCCCAGCAGAGTCACCACCATGCTGCGGCTCAGGTGAGTGGCCAGTCCGCCTCTGATGGTCTGAGCCCCTCTGTGTCCAAGTTTCTAGAGCACCATCAGAACCTTCTGACCTGTTCAGCTTCGGTGGTGCGGTATGGGCCTGGCGCTGCGCCCCACCCTGTCTCAGCCTCTGGGATCTCCTCATGTGCCCTTTCTTCAGGGGTCTTGCTCCTGACACAAGTAGGGGTTTGCTTCCTGATGGGCTCTGATCTTACTTTCTCCCATGCACAGAGCCCACGAACCTGGGGAGCACGTGGCTGGCAGGGCTGGGCCCAGGGCTCTGTCCGCTGTGCTCCCAGTAGCTGGCCTACCCTGCAGTATGGTCTCCGCTGCCCTGCCCACCATAGCCCAGGCTGCAGTGACTGGCAGGGCTGAATCTGGCCCAACCTGTCTGTCCAGGGCCTTTCCCTGCACACAGGCTTCAGCTGGTGTTTACTGTGTGCCCAGCCTGTGCCCCCACCTCCCAGGTGGGTCTCATTTGAGTCCCACAGCTGTCCTGAGAGACCATCAGACATGGAGGGTCAGCAGAGCCACCCGTGCTGTTGTGCATGTTTCTGGGGAGGTGCGCTGGAAGGGCTATTTCTGCCCCAGTTATATGGCAGGGTGACCACTGACACACGCGTAACCAGTTCCCACCTCTATCTCAGTGCACCTAAATGGCAGAGTTAGAGCGACCTTCAGGAGCTTCAAAGTCATCCAGCCAATGGTGACGTTTCTCCAAGTTCAGTGTCAAGTGAGTTTTATATCTCTCTTCACCTTAGAGTACACAGTGACTGTCCAAAGATTCTAGAAGACCCTGGCTTCTAGACCTGGCCTTACGGCCTAACAAATACACCTTCTGACCTTAACTCATTTCCCTGCAGTACCCTGGAAACGCCAGCTGGTCTGTGGTGCCCTCTGCTGGTGAAATGTGGTATCTACAGTTTAACGTTCCAAGCAGGTGAAGACGTACGTTAGGGCAGCCATGACTTGCTTTGCAGATGGCCTCCTGACACGGTAAAGGGCCCACGCCTGGGTGGTTTGCTCAGAAAGGAAGAGTGTAAAGAGAGCCTCCTGAAGAGTAAAGCAGTACCTCCAGGTTCTCCCTTCATGAAGAGCACCATCTCCCTTCCGTGCCAGAGAAGGAAACAGATGCTTTCACAACCTGATTAGAAGAAATAAAAACCAGGAGGCACCATGCCCTTCACCTACCATTCCAAGGATATTTTACTTTTTATTTATGGATCAAGCCAGGCCCTTCTCAACCCCAGGCTTTTTCTATCTTTTAAAAAATGTCCATACAAGTTCTCTCTAGTCCCTAAATTATTCAGTCTGGATCAATAAGGAATTTTCCATCCTCCTGCCTCAGCCTCCCAGAGTGCTGAGAGTACAGATGTATACCACCACACAAGGTTAGTTTTTAACCTAATATGAACCTGGAGAAAACCTGGACAAAAGAAACGGAATTTCCAGCTGGAATTTCCATGTACTTGGTCTCCCCTGGAGCCCCCATCCCGGAATGCGTCACTGCCTTAATTTTAATTTCTAGGTGTGCTGTGGGCGATGTACTGCAGAACACACAGGTTCTCATTGCTGTGAGAGTCTGAAAGACACTGGGCTGTGGCACTGGTTCTGCCTCAGCTAATCACCTCTTCATGGCTAAAAGACGACAAGGCTTTACTGAGGAGCTCAAAGAACTGCACATGCAAAGGTGGGCATAAAGACATGATTTTAAAATCATTTTGTCAATTTTTACAGTATTCTTTCTGGCATTTCACATTGAGTGCAAATGTTTATCTAGAAACACTGACTATTTCATATTACTGAGATTTCCAATCCATAAACATGTTATTTCTTTTCTTTTAAGTCTTTAATTTCCCTCAGTACCATTTTGTACTTTTTGTGTAGGATTCTTAGACATTTTTGTTGCTTTATTGCAAAGTGTTTATGCTTCTGTTGTTACAGTAAGTGGAATTTTTTAAGTTGTATTTTTAAGTTTTATTTAAGTTGTACCCCCAGAGGGTATTAAATTCATATTGATTTTTATATCTTAATTCTATAATCTGCAATTTTCATTAATTTTAGTGGTTTTACAGCTACTGTAGGGTTTTTCTATGTAAACAATAACAAGTCATAAATATAAATAAAAATCAAGTCAAGCTACAGTCACAAAATTAGGTCTTTGCATAGAATCTGTGACTTCTGAAGAACTAAGGGAATGAAAACTTAAAATGCACCTTTTATATCCTAAAATGTTTCCATGACCAACAAGCATGAGAACAATAACCGAAGAAAGTGACCTGAGCCCCTGAGGTTTCTGCTGCTTTTTGTTTTCTTTTGGTCCCTGTTGAACGAGGCCAGTGGGGTGCGCTGATACACCTCCCTCCTAAGCTACTCTCCCAAACAGTGCCACTAGCAGGGAAACGGTCAAAGGCAGACTTGACCTTGTGCAAGATGGCAGGCGAGGTCTTTCCAGGGGTCACTGCAAAGTGCAGCTCAAGTCATGCCAGGCACAGAAATGCCATCAGAGAAGCTAACGAGTCCCAGTGAAGCCAGGCGTGGTGGCTCACACCTATAATCCCAGCACTTGGGAGGCAAAGGCAGGATTGCTGTGAGTTTGAGGGAAGCATGGGCTATGCAGTGAGTTCAGGGCAGCCTGAGCTGCAAAGAAAGACCGTGTCTCAAAAAACTGGAAAGAAATGCCGAGCGTGGTGGCTCACACCTGTAATCCCAGCACTCGGGAGGCAGAGGCAGAAGGATTGCTGTGATGTGAGTTCGAGGCTGAGCTTAAGGCCAGCCTGAACCACAAAGCGAGATTCTGCCTCAAAAAAAAAAAAACCCCAATAAAAAACTGGAAAAAAAAAAGTCCAGGTGAGAGATTATAGTTTCTGAGGCAAGAGGGAAGGGCAGCCACAGGCCTGTGTCCCCTGCCCCAGCTCTCAGCAGCACAGTAAAGAGACAGAAAATATAGGGTCTGATGGAGGCAGTAGCTGAACTAAGAGCCTGGCCTCAGGGCCCTGCACCAGCCAGCCCCAGGGAACCTGGTGCCAGGCCAAATGCCACAG